>JASSUY010052656.1:0-11463 GCA_032466535.1 Forpus xanthops | reverse complement strand
GAGAGCTGGGCTGGGTCAGCATGGAGAAGAAAAGGCTCCTGAAGGGGAGACCTTAGAGCAGCTCCAGTGCCTAAAGGGGATAGAGGAAAGCTGCAGAGGCAACCCACAAGAAACCCTGGAGCAATCTGCTGTAGTGGAAGATGTCCCTTCCCATGGCAGGGGTTGGAACTGGATGAGCTTTAAGGTCCCTTCCAACCCAAAGCAATCTGGGATTTTTAAAAGCAGAGAAGCCATTTCTTGTATCTCATCTCCAGCGGGCATCACTCCTTGAACGACCCCAGTGGGGACACTGTGATGGTTCACAGAGATGCAGGACAGAGTCCTGGGTCTGAGCAGGGACCCAGAGATCTGCCCAAGGGCACAGCCTGTCCCCTGGAGCTGGCAAAGCTCATGCTTCCTGGGAGCAAAGGAAGGATCCTCTGTCACCACCAGTCCTGTGGTGACCTGATTATGTCTGTCTCTGAGAAAATGAATCACCCTGCACCACACTCTCCAGGGCTGAGATGGCCTGTGACAGAACAGCAGCAGTATGAAGACACAAAAAGTGCAAAACCAATCTGTGAAGCAGGATGTGAGAGCCATGACAGCAAAATGCACCGCTTAAAGCCTTCCCACACCTTGCAGGAGCCACAAAGCAGCACCCACACTGGCTGCAGGATGCAAAGCGTTTTCTTGTGTTCACACACTTGCCTGTGAGGACATGACCTGGGGCTGTGGTGCTGGGAAAAGCATCCAACGTAGATGTTAGGCTGCTTTTCCTACCCCTGGCTGCACCCCACATTTTTGTCTGCATCCAAGAGCCATTGAGATCTAGGGAAGGACCTGCTGTCCCTTGGGTTAGCTCACCTGCAGCCGCTGCTGCCTTCCCCACTGCTGCTTTCAATGGTTGTCAGCAGGATATTTCATGTGTACACTACACAGAGGGGAGTAGGAGAGGAGCAAGGGTCTCACCCCTTCTCCCAGCTCTTCTCGGAGGCCCCAGCGGTGCAGGGACCTTCCATGCTGATGGTGGCAGCACACCAAGCCCTGCTGGCGCCATGTCACTGCACCGCTTCCCTCTTCCTCTCTGAGCTGTCACATCCTGCAGCTGATGGTGGGTGCCTGTATGGGATCCCACAAGGAAGAGTCCTGGGAGGGGAACCAGTGCAGTCCCCAGCCCTGGTGCTTGCCTGGTGCTGCTGGTGAGCATGCAGGCTGCGCTGCTCTCCCCAGTGCCATGGGTGAGGGTGATGGGGGAGCATGCTCCATCCTCTCTGCTCAGCTTTCCAGTACCCTGGGGTGGTGAGGAAGGAGTTGTTGGGGATCTGACACCCTCTCCTCGATAACTACCTGCAGTTTCATGCTTAATCCTACCTCCAACATTATAGCCTGGGGAAGCTGCCCTTGCAAAGGCTGCGTACAGCAATGGCCACACCATGTGGGAGGGACACCATGCTGTGCTCCCAAAGCCCATCCAAGCAGCCAGAGGTTGGATCAGGAATTATAACCCGAATTCACTGGAAACACCAGAGCTACCAAAGCACTTCATCGCCTGGCTGATTTCCTCCCCTACAGGAAGAAGGAACAGAAGCAAAGAAATGGAGATGCTATACTTGCCTTGCATCAAGCCCTCTGCTCTGTCCTGTGCTTCAGCTGGGATAGGGATGGTCTCAGCTTCTCGAGCTTGGCTGGGAAAAGCAGAGGGACATCGGGAGCTTCGCAATGCCCCCCGATCCTTCTTTCCTATTTCTTACAGTCGGCTGGGGCTGAAAGGAGGAAGTCAGAGCAGTGGGTGTGGGAGGGTGTGTTCCCCTCCAAAACCCAACCAGAGCCCTGTGAGAGCATCCTGCCCTGCAGTGCTGGGGCTCATCTCCCCCCACTGAGCTGCAGTGGGGGCTCTGCAGCTCTCCTGCTTTACCTTGGACAGGGACGCTACCAAAAGCCTCTGGGTTTTGCCCCACTTTTAACCTTTCACCATCACGGCCCCCCAAGAGAGCAAGTAAAGCTGCTAGTAAGGGAAACTGATTCCTTTGGGAGCTGGTTCCTGGGTGCAAAGAAGATGGGGAGCTGGCTCTCCTTACACTGTCAGGGCTCACTGCCAGGGAAGTGAGGTCTCCTCGTTTGGCAGAGGATGCTGGCACCCTTCTTGCTGTGGCACAGCTCAGGGCTGTGTGGGGTTTTCTTTAAGCAGCCTTCACATTGTGTTGTACAGGCTTCAATAACTCCTCCCAACACACCTAAGCACCACTTCCCTAAGTAGAGAGGAATCTGCTTTAGAAAACGTACAGGATTGTAGTTTTGGGTGTTTTTTGAAGATAGTTAATGTGAGCCTTTTGTTAACTGCTTTTTAGGTTCCCCTTTCAGTGGGCTAACATCGAGTGTCCACAATGCATTGTAAGACACCAGTGTGGTTTACTGGCTGCTTGCCTTATGTATGGAGCTGGGTTTATCTTTGCAGCAGGCAGAGAATCACAGTGCTAGCAGTGATTCTGAGCCCTGATGGACACCCCGTGGGTTAGTGGCCTGGTTTTATTGCAGCCAAGGTGCTGGATGTAGCGGGAGACCATGAGAGCAATTCTTGCAGGAGGATGGCAGCGTTGGAGCAGCTCTCACCTGGTTGGCATGGCATAAAGTGGGGATGAAGCTGAGAACAGCCCTGCCAGGAATCAGATTGGTTTGGGTTGAAAGCATGGCTGCAGCTGGATGCTGTCATAAACCCTGGAGTGGGTAAAGCTGGGAAAACTGATGGGGCTTCCTGCACACACTGCTGGTTGCAGGTCTGGGGGAAGGAAACGCCCTCAAGTGAGATGAGCAGCAGTAATTTTCCCTTTTGTATTGCACAAGGCCCTTCTCAGGCTGTTCCGTTCAACTGTTTCATCAGGTTTGTCAAAGCATTCTGCTCCCACCATCCTCGATGGAAGGGGTGGGAGAGCTAGGAGCCTCCCGAGCTGGAGCAGCAGGAGCGGAATGGATACCCCATGGGTTCTTGGGGCCCAAGGCTGAAGCTTGCTGGCATACCCCCAGTTCTTCCTGAGCTGTTCCTCATGCTGTCTTGCAGCTTTGGCCTTGATGTCCACAGCAAAGCATTACCCGCAACAATTCCCATAGGACCCTTCAAACATTGTGTGTTTTACAATGCCCTGCCTCCAGCATATCAGTGCTTAGCATGGTGAGTTAGTTATGTGTATTTACTGCATTACTACTACATTTACTATTAATAGCCAATGAGTAGTTGCTCTTACACTGTGTCCATGCTTTCACAACTACACACAGCACAACGCCAAGCAGGAGCAAGCAGCATTAGGATGACTTTCACCCCTTTGTGCGTGTGGACAGGGGCTCACACCAGACCTTAACCGTGTTGCAGAGCCTCTAGGTTTAACCCAACCACACTGACACCCGCCGGCTGTTTCCAGGTAGGCCTGAAGGCCATTAACCCCCGGGCTGCCCATCAAGCACCACCAGCAGGTTGATCCAGGCCCGTTCCAACCGGGCCCTGAACACCGCCGAGCCCCAAGGCCGCACGGATCCCGGCTCCATCCTTCCTCAGGCGGGGCGGGCCCGGCGGCGGGCGGGGCTCAGCTCAGGTCTGCCCGCCTCCTTCCTTCCCTCCTTCCTTCCTTCCTCCTCGCCGCCGCCATGGTGGGGAAGGTAAAGCGGCCGAGGCTGCACCGCGCTGCCCCTCGGCCTTGGCCCGTTAAGGATCCGCTGCCCCTGCCCGAGCCTCTGCCCGGCTCCGGCCGCGGCCTTGGCGGCTGGAATGCGGCTGCGGGCAAGGTAATGGGGAGCGGGGCGGTGACACGTTGGGACCGCGGTGTCGCTTCTCACGGCAGAGAGGGGTATCCCGGCGGCTGAGGCCGTGTTCCCCGCCTGCACCGGGAAGGCCGCGGCTCTGGTCGGTCTCTTGAGCTCTTGGAGTCCCCACACGGCGGCCGCCACGGGCGCAGAACCCTGGCGGGTGTCATGCGGTGGCCTCAGAGGGTGTCTTAGGGGGCCCTTTGGTCCTGGACATGGTGGGAGCCGATAGGGTCTTCATAGGGGCTGGGGTGAAGTGGTAACAAGGGCTTTGGACAAGGGCCTGTAGGGACAGGACAAGGGAAATGGCTTTAACCTGCCAGAGGGGAGATGGAGATGAGCTCTTAGGCACAAGTTCTTCCCCGTGAGGGTGCTGAGGCGCTGGCACAGGGTGCCCAGAGAAGCTGTGGCTGCCCCATCCCTGGCAGTGTTGAAGGCCAGGTTGGACACAGGGGCTTGGAGCACCCTGCTCTAGTGGAAGCTGCCCCTGCCCATGGAACTGGATGAGCTTTAAGGTCCCTTCCAACCATAGCCATTCTGTGTCATTGTTTCCTGAAGCCTGATCTCCTTTTCCTACTTGGAAAAGTCACCTTACACCCTTAATGTTGTTCTTATGGCCTTGAAGCCGCTGTGACACTCTGCTGGGCCTCACACTACTTGTGAACACACTTCTCATGGTGACTAAGGACACTGCTGGTCACAGTGGGCAGAACAGGGGAGCCTAAAGTTTCAGGGCTCCAGTACAAGGTCCTCCTTATGCACCAGCAGCATCCCAGCGTGCTTCCCAGCATCAGCCATGGCGATGGATGTGCCATGCAGTGGTAGTTACAGCAGCCACCAGCATGTGTTGGCAGTGGAGGGGTCAGATCTGCCTGGCTCGTTTTGCACTGGTTCTGTACGGTTCCAGGTTAGGGCAGGTGGAGATGAGCTGTCAGTTTATGCACAATCATTTAGGAGATTTAGGTCATGCCTGGCTTCACCAGCTGTGTTATTAATAGTGCAGTTTGGGCTAGAGCTGGTTGCCTCCCCAGTCCCCCTGCAGCAAGGACACAGAGCAGCAGTAAATGCTTTTAATGCACCTACAGCTTTCCTTTTAAACAGGGAGGAACAGTCTGTGCCATATATAGCTGGTTTTATACCACTGAAGTTATGTGTCAGTGCTGGGAGATACTGCTAGCTAAAATAATCAATTCCAAGCTAACCGGAGAAGCTACTACAAAGCTTAGGTCTTAGAGAGTTATTGCATGCTTAAAGGAACTAGATGCTGAAGATTTGGTTAAGTTGCTGGTAGTTATTGAATCTGCTTAATGTCCACTGGTTTAGGATTTAGGCCCTTAATCTGCTCATTTGCTGCTTCTCTGTATTGTCATGTACCTGTAATAAATGTCTTTTCCTAAGGACCCCCTCCACATTAAGACCAGCATTCACTTGGGTGAGGTGAGCTTGGGTTGAGACAGAAATCTGCTAGGAATAAAACAATCTGAAGGATGACTTTGTGAAGCTTCCTTCTGTGTGGAAGAACCTGGGGAGTTCTGGTCAGTGGGGTGACTTACCCACCCTGCCTGCTCAGAGGTACTCTCTCCCCCCCTCCCCCGTCTGGAAGGTGCTGGGGTTGGTTTCTGTTCTAATGAACATATTTGGTGGTGTTTGTACTGACAGCTGCTTCATGTTTCTTTTGGATAAGGACTGGGACTTCTCATCTTCTGGTGTTTTTTCCGGGCTGAAGATTGACCCTGATACTCTTGTCAAGAAGCTTGACTTGGACTCCAGGAGCATCATTTCCTCCAGAACAGGTTTGTTGTATTGCAAATGAGTGCCTGGTTAAGTTGTGAGCGAAGGCGCTGAGGACTGTATTCTACAGTGGCTGTCAGAATTGAACCCAAACCACATCCCCTTGTATTCCTGCAGGGGCTTTGCCAAGTGTTTTCTGTTTGGGATTGGAGGAAGCAGAATGGCATATATGTGGGGTGGGGAATTAGTCTCCTGGTCCTCAGTGGCTGTGAGGACAGCAGAGCCCAGGCTGTGAGCTGATCTCCAGGCTTCGTCTGCAGCTGGTTCTGCCTCACCAGCAGCTGCCATTCATACTCTGTTTTGCCAGCTAGTTGTTTGTTGTGCATCAGCAGTGCTTTACCTGCAGCAGGCTGATTGTCACCCATTCTCTCCTCCTGTCCACTGATTTTGCTAGGTCTTCTGGCAGGGGAATTCAGCTCACCAAGGATTATGGGACGAAAGAGTGGAAGTGGTGAGGTGGTGATACAGGCTTTTGTTTTCTAATTCCATAAGGAAATGCTCCCTGCTTAGTGACAGACAGGGCTTTGCGTCTGAAACTGGGTTTCCATTTCACCTTAAAATGGAAACTGATGGCACATGAATCTGTCCTGGTGCAGAAAACCTGTGGGACTCACAAGTACCTTAGAATCATAGAATAGTTAAGGTTGCTTACAAACTGTGTCTCTTTTCCATGCAGATTAATACCACTACAATGACTTTGTTTTCATGTCCAGGGCTACAAAGCACCCCAGTAACCACTTCAAGGCTAGTGGTTGCCTGAGCTGCAGCAGCCACAGCCCATCAGTCACATTTAGTCACAGTGTAAGGGAATGGGAAGGTTGTGTGAGGACACGTTTGCTGGCGATGCTTGCCCTATGCACAGAAACCTTTGTGAAATGCCTTGTTTTCCAGTCCTGAGCTCATTGTACCTCTCCTGGGAAAAGGACATGCATGCATACATGTGTGCACGTAAACATAGCCATCTCTTTAATTAAATGAGCATGTTGAGGGCTGACAGCCTGCAGTCC
Organism: Forpus xanthops; assembly: GCA_032466535.1. Classification (NCBI taxonomy): domain Eukaryota; kingdom Metazoa; phylum Chordata; class Aves; order Psittaciformes; family Psittacidae; genus Forpus; species Forpus xanthops. The sequence continues at coordinate 4,891 of JASSUY010052656.1, read as the reverse complement.
TTGTCTTTCACTGCAGGCTGCAGCTGCACAGATCTGCTTTATAAATAGCTCTGTGCCTCTGGTCCCTCTGCAAGTGCTGATGATGCAGATGTGTAGTGCCTGACTACATTTAACCCTCTCTTGAGGCTACGTGCTGGCTGCCTGCAGTGATGCTGACCCCAATGCTTTGTGCTGCCTTGCACTTTCCAGATGATCAGCTAAAAATAGCTGTTTGGGGGCCCGAAACTGCAGCTCAATGAGGCAAAAAGTGGTTTGATTTTGTTCTTAAATATTCCCAAGCTGCTGTGCCCTTTCTTTTTGTATCATTCTGGAGCCATGTGGAGGCCTTTTCATTATGGAAATCAATTCATTTTTTGTGTTAAGTCAGTGAACTGTAACTAGGCTGTGCACACAATAGCAGACAGCCTGGAGTTAGAAAGGAAATTCTAGGCGGGCTCTTCTTTGTCTCTTGGGATCCCTGGTCAGCTGAGGGTCTGTTCAGCAGCAAACTCAACTTGTCTCCCAACCCTCATCCCCACTTTCCTCCCGCCCCCATTAGCTCTGTGCACAGGGCAGGAGGGTAGGATTCTCCTACACATTGTTATTTTAAGATTTAATAGCAAGACAGAAAAATGTCTCTCCCACTTGCCTTTCTAGCTCTGAGAAGGTCAACTTGGCAGACTGTAGGTAGGCTTTATTTCTCTATCTCTTGTGCTTTTCACAGCAGAGGATTTTGTTCTGCCCAGGAATGTGTGGCAGTGTCCAACTGCTGTGTGGCAGTTGAGAAAGCTGGTATCTTTGTCCTCCATGTTTGTGTATGCACTCTTAGGATTGCTTTACATTATCTAAGGTTACTGGTATCTCTGTTTTGTGTTGCTGTCTGGTCTTGTGCTGTGACACTTAAGGGATAGCTAGGAAGACATCAGTGTGGGCTTAGAGAGGCTTGCAGGGCATAAGTGAAGCACTTTTGCTTAGGGTTGGACCTGCCAGGAAACACTCTGGGTTACTCTGCTGCTTGCTGTGGGTTTTCCCTCTTCTATCTCTTCTCCTCAGACCCTGCATCCATCTGCTTTTGGAGGTATAGTCTCCAGGAAACCAGCATCTTACTGGTATGCTGGTAATGCTTTCATGGCATTGCCAGCACAAAGTTATCTGTACAAGGTGTTTCTGGGTAAGACATGACCATCCTTCTGTTATCCTGCCTTGTTCCTTTCCCTATCTTTCACATTTTGGCTTTGTGCTTGAACAAGGCCTGAGCACCAAAGGTATGTGAGCTGGAGTGCCTTCTGCTAGCTGTGAAGCTGTCAGTATGTGGAGCTGGCCTAGAAGGATGTGTGAGGTTGAGAGATTGCTTATTGCTGGAAAAGTAAGGAAGAATAGGTGGTGACATTGGTTTGCGGCTCCACCTGTCTGTACCCTCCCTTACTGTTTAAGAGCTGGCTGGATCAGTAGAAGAGACCTGGAAAGCCTGCCTGGTCTCCTCAGAGCATGGTGCAGGGACAGCAGTTGCTCCTGGACAAGTTTGAGGTGGTAGTATAGGGGGAAGACCAAGCATGGAGCACTTTCTCTCTACCTTTTGTCCCCTTACCTTTCCTCAGTTTCTTAAGTGAGGTTGGCTGGGGTTATTCCAAGGAAAGAAGGAGAAGCATCCTTCTCAAGTTGGAAAGTTCAGCATCTCTAGCAGGGTTAGCATCTTGGTTAACACGAGTGGTTGTGTCTGCTGTGCAGGTGGGTTCTGGGGCTGAAAGGAGAATGAAAGAGTCCCTTGTTTCGGGAGGATAAGCTGGAGGTGTTGGTGCTTGCCAGTATTTTCCTGAGGATTCTTGGTACAGCTGATGGAGGCATGGTGCCACACTGGAAGTGTCTGCTGCTCTCATGCTAATGGTCTCGTTACTTCCCTTAGATACGAGGCTGATTCAGTGTGCTTGTTTTGATTGGGGTGAGGTATCAGCTTAGGCTGTTCTGGCATCAATGATTCTGGAAGCATGAGAGGGAAATGGTGAAAGCGTAATAGGGAAATAGAATCAACATTTGGTGAGTCTTGCCTGTGTGATGGTAGGAAGCTAGTGGTCCGAGTTGGGAAGTATTTTAATGTGGAGAGCTCTGAGCCATGTCATACTGCGAAGAAGACCTGCTGCAACTAGTTTCTTTTGCTCTGCTTCTTGTCTTTAATCATTAGCTCATCTCAACACCAGATTCCGGATGGTTTCCACATGCTAATAGGTAACAAAAGCCAGCAACATTACTGTGAAGACTAAGTCCAGGAGCTTGCTCAGTGATTGCTTTCCATCAGTGTAGTTTACTTAGTCACTGACGTAATGTAAATCAAATGCTTTGCCATAATCTAATCTATGCAAGGACCTCTGCTACTGGTGTGCGGGAATAAATCTGTGGGTGAGCCTCTGTAGTGTGGGAATTAAGTGCTTCCAAGTCAGTTAGAAATAATGACCGGTCTTATGGGGGGAGATGTTTTTTTTTTTTTTTCCCCTTTTTTCTTCCCTTTTTTCCTCCCTGCTTTAGATTTCCTTCTTCAGTATTTGCCCCTTGAAGCAAAGGCCTGTTCAAGCTGGACTCTGGCAAACCAGTTGCCTGGGAATGTCTGGGTTTTTTTGGAGCAGATGATGAGCCAGCTGTGGAATGGGATGAACAACTAGACTGGCATCTTCCTGCTTTATTTTCAGCTTCTCCGGAAGGGCACTCTGACAAGATGCATTGTTGAGAAAGCAAAAGGGCAATGGCAGCAAGTGCTACCAGGTCAGAATTGCTTGCAAAACCTTAGCTGGTCACCTTGGTTTCTGAGGTTGTGCCAAGAGTAGCTTTCCCTGCAGATTGCTTTAGCTCCTCCTGTGGTGCTGGTGAGCCAGGAAAATGTGATTTGATACACGGATTAAAGCCATTTGCTGCCTCTGGCCTCAGACCAGTTAAGGGTCTCTAAGGATGCCTTAACAGTAGGATTAGATTGGACATAAAGAAGGCATTTTTTACAATGAGGGTGCTGAGGCGCTGGCACAGAGTGCCCAGAGAAGCTGTGGCTGCCCCATCACTGTCAGTGTTCAAGGCCAGGTTGGACACGGGCTTGGAGCAACCTGGTGAAAGGAGGATTAGATTAAATGATCTCTGAAGGCCTCTTTCAACCCAAACCACTCTGTGAGTCTGATTCTGTACCAAGCCTGGATCTGCACACTGGAATGTGAAACTAGAGGGGACTTTCAGGCGTGCTGTAGTATCTCCAAGTTACCCCTCTGTATCTTGAGAGTTTCATCCTCTGATGGCAGTGTCTTATAGCATGGGTTCATCTGTTAGTGGCACAGAGGGGAGAAGAGGAGTGAAATTGCTGAATATCTGACAAAGGAGGAAGTCCCTTTTCCTATTGAAGAAATGCAGAGACAGGAGAGAATTAATCAGGGCAAGCAGGACCCTGATAGCTTGGAATTGCTAGAGTCTGCAAGGCCTTGCTTTGCTCCTTTCTTACATACTCTTGGGTTCCTTTTGTTACCAAGCCTCTCTCTTCAGAATCAATGCCTATGTCCTTTGAGTTTGCACCTCAGCTTCTGTTCTGGTGTTCCAGATGAGCTGTGTCTGTCACATATCTGCTTCCTTCTCTTTGGGCTCTGCAGCCACTTGTCCAATTCTGTTCTCCTTCTGTAGGCTCAAAGGAGAAGCAGAAAAGTTGTGGTTGGTTGGTGTCATGGTCCCACTGTGCATTAACTTCATGGGACATGATTTACTTTTCTGCTTTCTGCTTGTAATGGGTGGTGTGCCAGAGTCCAGGTAAGACCCTTCCTCTTCAGCATCGCTGTTCCTGCAGTGCCTGGACTCAGGGTTGCCACTGCTGTGGACCTGCTGCTGTGTTGTTTGAAGAATCACAGCTCTAACAGGATGCAAATCTTTGTGTTCCATAATTTTTTCCTTTCCGTTCATAGAATGATGGTATCACTGGATTTCTGTTTGTTTGTGCTCTTTAAGTATTGCAGTTCTTCTCTCCTTGTCCCTGGTGAAGCTTCCCCATGAAATGCTTCTGTGCAAGTCCTGGGGCTGTGCTATTGGTAGGAGCAGATTGCTTCTGCTGGGAACATGTTTGCTGTGTTCCTCTACAGTGCATGGTGTGAGTGAGCTCTCCTGCTGTGTCTGATCCTGGCACCTTCTTTAAGCAGATTTTTAGTGACATGAACAGAGCAAAGACGTTGGCACCCTTTCTGTTGCCTTCATTTTGGGCTTCTCCTTCTCCTCCTCCTGGACAGCATGCTGCTTGCCATCCCCTTCAGCAGTGCTTTCCTGGCTCTTGTGCAGTGCCTGGCCTCATGAAGCTGGAGGGCTCCTGTTTGGTTTGGAGGACCTTTCTGAATACCACTTTTAAGCCTTTGCTTATGGCCGTCATATACCACGTCCACACTGTGGAAAGCTGCTACATCTTCACAATTCCACTGATACTGCTTTTCTTCAGCATCTCATTCTGTGCTGGCAGTTGTCATGCCTGTCTTGTGTTTGTTTTAGAGCACTCTGCTCAAGCTGTTCTCCACCGTAACACTCTTCAGATGGAGAGGGGTGCAAACTGACGTGAGCGGCCTGCAGGGAGCAGCTGTAGCATCTCCAGCGTGTGTGTAAAACGCGACGTGCTGTGCTAGTCCAAAATGACAAGATGTTCCTGCTCCATCTGTCTCTGGGCAAAGCTGCCCAGGCTTTGGTCTGTGTGAATTTGGAGAGTGTGGAAATGCTTTCCTTTAAAGTGGTGTCAGTAAGGTACCTATCAGTGATGTCCTCAGTGGTGTGGCACTGAAATGATTTTAACATAGAATGGTTTGGTTTGGAAGGGATCTTAATGCTCATCCAGTCCCACCCCCTGCCACAGGCAGGGACACCTTCCACTAGAGCAGCTTGCTCCAAGCCCCATCCAACCTGGCCTTGAACACTG
>JASSUY010052653.1:0-64307 GCA_032466535.1 Forpus xanthops | reverse complement strand
TGGAGTACTGTGTGCAGTTCTGGTGTCCTCAACATAAAAAGGACATGGAAGTGTTGGAACAAGTCCAGAGGAGGACCATGAGGATGATCAGGGGGCTGGAGCACCTCCCGTATGAAGATAGGATGAGAAAGGGGGCTGTTCAGGCTGGAGAAGAGAAGGCTGCGTGAAGACCTCATATTCCAGTATCTGAAGGGGGCCTATAGGGATGCTGGAGATGGACTGTTTGTGAGGGACTGTAGTGAGAGGACAAGGGGTAATGGGTTCAAACTTCAAGAAGGGAAGTTTAGATTGGATATGTGGTAGAAGTTCTTTACTGTAAGGGTTGTGAAGCATTGGAATGTGTTGCCCAGGGACACTGTGAATCCCCCATCACTGGCGGTGTTCAAGGCCGGGTTGGACAGAGCCTTGGATGATATAGTTTAGTGGGAGGTGTCCCTGCCCATGGCAGGGGGGTTGGAACTAGATGATCTTAAGGTCCTTTCCAGCCCTAACTATTGTATGATTCTGTGATTTCATAGAACTGTAGAATGGTATGGATTGGAAGGGATCTTAAAGGTCATCTACTTGCATTCTCTGTCATGGGGAGGAACACTTTCCCCTATCCCAGGTTTCACAAAAACCTATCCAGCCTGACCTTGAACACTTCCAGGGGTGGGGCATCCACAATTTCCCTGGGTGCCTCCCAACTCTCATAATGAAGAATTTCTTCCCTATATCTGATCTAAATCTACCATCTGTCAGTTTAAATCCATTCTCCCCCTTGTCCTATTACTGTATGCTCTTATAAAAAGTCCCTCTCCTGATTACTTGTAGTGCCCTTTAGATCCTGAAGGACTGCTATACTATCTCTTCTCCAGGCTGAACAACCTCAGCTCTCAGCCTGTCTTCGTAGGAGTGGTGATCGAGCCCCATTTGTTAAAAGTATAGAATAATTTGTAAAAAAAAGTTTGTAAAAGTAATAAGCACTGCAAAAATACAAGTTTGAATATTAGAGTTGCTTCATATTAGTAACATTTAATATTTCATAATGGAAGAACACAGTACATTTTCTATGAACAGTAATTTTACTATAAGAAACAGAAAAATGTTCCCTTATCAGAGGTAACTGAAACTATAAGCTAACTGGACATGAGAATATTCAGGTCCAAAGAAGGCTGATAGAAAACTTGCCAGTATCCAAAATTTGCCTGTATGTGCTGTAGTGGTTTCAAATAATTTACTGTCATATTAGAATGTAAGCTTATTCATGCAGACATTTTAGTAGTGTGATGCTTTCTTGTCTTCTAGGCGTATCATTTTTTATGCTGATACTCAAAAATACCTTTTAATATTAGTAGTTTGATTTACTATTACTTGCAGACAGTCACTCTGCTTCAAGGTTTTATTGCCTTCACCTATCTTAACAAAGAACAAAGTGGGTGAATTTTCTGTACTGACACTTTAGTATGCTTTGTTCAAAGCCAAGGTGCCCCAATATTGAAGCTTCCTATTCAGCTAATGCTATTTTCTTATAAAATGAAAGTTTACGCCATTCTTCTCCTCATATTCAGCTCACGAAATAGAAGGTGTAAATCTTTCAAATAAAAGACTCAAATATGTATTTCAAATTCGGGATTGTATCTTCTCTTTCATTATTGGTTTCTTGTTTCAAGCTGGTATTTCTTCTTTGAGTCAATATATTAAATTTGTATTGTTTTGCTTCCTTCTGAAATATTAGAAACACTTTTCAGAATGTATGCTTATCAGCTAGTTTGAAATTTATTCTTAGTAGGCTATAGATAGAGATCCATATAGTGGAGGCATTTTTTTTTTGTTCAAAATTATGAGTTCTACTTTATTTTTTGTGTTGTATTTATGTTTGTTTTAAATGAAATTACCAGTCGTAGATAGGTGGCAGGACAAAAGTGACTTTTATTTTATTAATGCCATGTTAAAGGTGAACTTGTAAACAATTCTCATGTCAGGAAGAGCAGAAGTCAAACCAATTTCCACAGGAAAGTATCTCTAAACTTATTCATTAATTTTACACTTGGGCTATGATTATAGCTATTCTTTTTTATTTGTCATATGTATGCCTTTAACATTTTGTTGAATCATACAGAGTAAGATATGAAGGTGGGAGAAGATTGTAGGGTTACCCAACACTTGCAGCATCTAAAGACATAGCGAAGAAGGCAATTGAGTAAAAATTATTTAAAATTATATTACTTCTCTCCATAATTGTTTCCTTTTGTGATTTTGGGAATGAATAAAAGGATAAGTGGGGAGAGATTTAGCTCTTTATCTTGCACCATCAATGGCAGATGATGCATTTCAACAATAATACTTCAAGCTGCCAGAGAAGTCTTAACATTTTGTCACCAGTATTTGTTGTTTTTTAATGTTTTGTCTTTTCAGTATATGTACTAGACTTATACTTAAAGAAAAACTACACTGTGATTATCTTTCAGAAGGGGAAAACCAGACATTTTTATTAGCAAAGCACACAAAAAATTGAACACACTTAATCTGTGGACGTCTGCTAACTTTTGGATAGTTTAATTTCTTTAATAACCTTTTAAGGAAAAATAAAACATTTACACACTTTTAAAAAGTATTCTCCTGTTGATGAATTATTTGATATACAATTTCTGCAATGTAAGAGAGGACTCACTGGAGCCCAACAGGGTATTTTATTTCAAAAATTCTTCAATGAATAGCTTATGAACTACATTGTATTCTCTGAAAATAAGAGTGGGGAAGTAATGAGAAGGCATAAAATGAAGGCAACAGAAAACCAAACTAAATTTTGTGGAGATTTTTTTTCCTAAGATAAATTAACTTAGGATACTCTGTGTTAACTCTTAGAAATGTATTTTGCTAAATTGTAATTTTGAACCCCGTTGTGGAGAATCCTTATGAAATACTTGCAACTTCAAGACTCCTCTTGTTGTATGAGAGAAATGTGCATCTAGGTTCCAGACTATTGGGTAATGCAGTTTGTTCGTGAACTTTTGGCCAAGCACTTCTTTTTCTCTACTAGTGTTTCCTGTATGCTTCCCAACTCTTACCCTGAACAGATCTTTATGGCCTGTATTTTGTCTCCTGCTAGAGGAGAGAGGGTTGTTAATACCCAAATTAACTCATGTTAAATAGTTCTTAAGAACATTTTTAATGTTTAATATTTTTTTAACACAAGTAAGAAAAGTGGGAATTATAGAAATTATTGCAAGTAGCTATAATTTTTGTGGATAAAAAAAATGTTGCACAGAATAATTTTGAGGGCTGGGTTAGAGTATAACTCAGTTCTCATTAGCTTTGCAACAGTAAAAAAAAGTAGGCCCTACTGTGATCCACATAACGTGATGTTATTTATGCATGCATGTCTATCAGATTCTGCTATTTTTTTCATGTTTTATTCATTTAAGAATTAGAAAAATCATTATTTTTACATATAAAAAAAGCCAGATGGACGAATATTGCATTTCGTTGTTTGTAGAGCTGATAGCACAATGTTTTATTTCCAAGGACAGGATTATAAATCATTATTTTTGTTTTTCAAAGCTCCCGGTCATTATTTTACACCAGTACTGATTGTACTTTACTTTGTGGTTATGTTTACTTATTCCCCTCTTAATTAATTCTGGTTTATGCCCGTATAATTGATCTGTGCTACAAGGATGAATTGGATTTTTTTCCCCCATTTGTTTTTGTCTTGATAAAGCTGGCTAACTCTCATTTTGAGTGTATATTAAAAAAAATATGATGCAAATCATGTGCTATCTGCAATAAATGCGTACATAAAGAATCTAAAAGTAGTAAATGGTTTAGTGACTCATCCTGGTGTGGAAAAAGGGAGACATCCTTTCTTTTTGCTAGTCAGTAAGAATGTTGCTATTTTGTACTAGGGACTTGTGGTTGCTGTACAAGATCTTAAAAGGATTATCTTCGTTGTTGATTTGGTTTGGGTTTGGTTTTAGTCTTTAGCAGTTTCTGAGTGATGATGGCACTGAATTACCTATATTCAATGATAGGCACAAAGTTTAACAGACAGTAAATAAAACTACTTTTCAAGATCTCTCTCTACCTCAGTATATGTGTATATAATGTATATTTTTAATTAAAGTATAAATTATACTATTGCTTAGTCAATAATGCATTTCTTAGAATAAAAATAAATTGCAAGTAGTAATTAAGTTCTTCACCTAGTAATGAAGCCAAAAAGTGTGATGACATAGCAATTATAGTAGCAAATGCATTTCATGTAGCTTTACAACTTCCTAGGTTAATTAATTCCATTTGATACATATCAGATGACTGTTATATTGCTATTTCTGCAGTCATTCTTCCAGTCTTTGCAGCTGTCTACTGGTTATGTAGCCTCCAGTTTCTCCAGCCTTTCTTCTGTTTCTCTACAAGTCCTCTTTTAAATTTTCCAACTAATAGTCTTTTGGGTGCAGGCTGTCCCCTTTTTCTGATTCTAACACACTGAAACTTCAAGACACAAGTAAAATACAGGGAATCAGTAGTACTTGAGGACTGAAGGGAAGAGCACCATTTTGCCTCCATTGCATGGGTTCTCACGCATCTCCAGAGAAACTAGTGGGTATGGGAACAAGAAGTATGAAACTTCTTTGAACAGGTTCCCTGTTAATTTGGGATACCTTCTTTTTAATACCTCCTTAAAATTTCTGTCACAGAAATACTTTGCAGAACCCATTGCCTTAGTGTTCTGTTTTCTGCTTTAGTAATTACAGTGTTCCAATAAGCACAAAATGCCTTAGTTTGTAAGCCTGGTTTTCAGATATTGTCCGATGTTGAATCTCAGTGAAGTGTAGGAGGGAAGAGGGTATGCAAAGAAAGATTTCTGTGATGCAGTTAGAGGAGTTGAATCTGCATTTGAATTAGGGAAAAAAATAGCTGTTGGCTAGAAGCACACCACTGACATAAAAACACATGCAGCATTTAGTGTACTTGCAGCTAGTACCAAAAAATCTAGATTACTTCTATTTTTACAAATGAATATAGATGTTTTATGTTGTTGTTAGAATGTATGGATATGAAATTATTCCTATAGCTTTAAATCCTATATGACAGATTTTTTTACAGCAGTATTCTTGCTTCTTTTACATGTGGTGGTGAGGAGAGGTTGAGATTTATTTGCTTCTTTCTGAAAAGTACCCAGTTCTCCTCTCTCCACTCCTAAATGGAAGAAGGCTTGAGAGGATTAACCACTCTTGTTTCTCCTGCTAGTCAAACAAGTATAACTTACCTTCAGGTCTGCCCTTGCTGCAAACTTAAATTACTGTGTGTACAGAAGTGGCTTCACTTCAAGAGTGGCACCAGATGTTTTCATTAAAAAGTTGCATTCATCTGGATTGGAAATAATACTGAGATATAGACTGTTGCTAAGCTTTGATATGTGTTTATCAGCATAAGATGAAATGGTTGATGAAGAAATAAATTAGGTTGCATTTATTTTCACTGTGCAAAATCTAAGTCTATGGCATGCATTTTTTAAAAAGTAGGAAATTAACAAAGGATTTTCCAGCTCAACCTTAACTATTTATGAAAGGGGTGAATTGAAAATGCAATAGAGCAAGTTTCCAGTGAATATGGTTGTTCAGGCTCTGTTTCTTACTCAATTTTTTTCCTAATGTACTTTCTCAAGCACAAAAAGAATTATGGATTACAGCATGGGGGGGGGTGGTGTACTGTTTTAGATTTAATATTTTCTTCAGAATGTAGTTTCTCTTTGGTTAAATAGCTTCAATTTCTGCCACAGGTGTTGGCCACCGCTAATATTTCATTAATCCTTTCTTTGCTGTTTTTCATTCAGATGCTTATTTAACATGCTGGCTTTGTTATCACGTGTTGTTGTCACATATTTTAGATGAGATTCAACTTTCTGTTCAGACCCTTGTAAGTTTGCATGTCCACAGTTAGCTCACAGTAGGTGTTTAAAATACCATTGTTTCCAGTGGAATTCAAGTCAATGTAGTCAACAGAGCCTACTTTTCTAAATCACAATTTTAATCCTGCATTGGGCACTAACATTGGGTTGGTTAAATAGGTCTAGTCTAGTATGTTGGATTTTAAAACTCCTGGTTCATATAAAAACACCTACAGAACATATACCTTATTTAGTTGTATGAGTCTAGACCTAATTGCTACCTTTCATTTTCCTGTGTCTTTGTACAATAAAATAAAATAAAATATATAAATATGGTTTTCTTTTTTTCCCCAAATGAAACGTCACTTATGTATATTGTTGTAAAGGGTGATTCTGAAAGGTTATAGATGATATTATTTCAAATACAAACTTTTATATAATGAATAGAATGTTAAATCTGTTGTAGAAACTGTGATTTCCTTAAGGAGCTGCAGTCATTAGAGGAGTTAGTTTATATTTAAACGTGGTATATTTTGCTTCTTCCAGATGGTCCTCGGCCCTCACAGAAAGAAATCATTTCACTAAGGGCATTTATGCTTCTGTTTTTGAAACAACTTATATTGAAGGTAAAACAGTCTGTTTCAAATGGAAAACATTGAGTTCTGTTATATACATGTAATAGAATATTTCATAGTAGTAAATACGCAATACCTGTCATATATTGCATCTGTTTTACTTTAATCAACATAAAGGTTGGAAATCCATACAATATTTCATATTGATCTCACTGAACTATACCAGATATACTTTATTAAATGTACATGTAGAAATTGTATGACGCTATGAAACCTTTCATGTATATGTGCTTTTTTTGTGTGATGGTAGATGGTTGCTTGATAGATCAAATGAAAAAGGTAATGGTAGTTGTTAAGTCAGTTGCTGTTTATCCTTTTTTCTTGGTTCTAGTACTGTTTGAAATGGTTTAGGACTCTTTCTGTCTGTTACAGTTGAACACTAGTATTTGAGGTATGCTTTGCTCTTTGAGACTAGACCAAAACTCAGTATTTTCTGGCCTAAGTTTTTCCTTCTGTTTTCTTTTTTTCTGTCTCAGGGGTTGGAGGAGTGGCAGTAACAGCTTATAGTGGCTCAGAGCCCTCACTGTCAGAATTCTTTCTAGGAATAGAGGGCTGGCTTCATACTGTTTTGAATTGTCAATGTGATAAGGAAAAGCAATGTAATGGAAGAGAGAATTTAGTCCTTTGAGTCTAAATAGGAAAAACTGTAGGATTGTTTGACTTCATCTAAGTTTTTCAGGAGCCAAATCTAAAGAATGCATTTTCTCTGAATAATGCCCCTCTTTTTTTTCTTTTCTTTTCAGGACAGAGGAGTGAAAGAAGATGAACTGCAGAGCATATTAAATTACTTATTAACAATGCATGAGGTACATTTCTGTAATTATCTATCTTTACTGTAACCAATTCTACCAGCTCTATGGAAGCCTGCTGTTGAGGTTAGTTTGTAGAATAACATTGATGCTTGTCATACAGGATGAAAATATTCATGATGTGCTGCAGCTGCTAGTGGCACTAATGTCCGAACATCCGGCATCCATGATACCTGCCTTTGATCAGAGAAATGGGATACGGTAAGACAGTGAAGTGAGAAGATATCTTAAAAAGTGTCCCAATATCATCTCTCCAGATTATTGCTTTTTCAAATAGATATCACACTTGCTGATGTTTCAAACTACAATTTTGTTAACTTATTTTCTCTCTTTTTTTTTCAAAGATATAGTGGTTTTGGTAGTTTAAAGGAAAAAAAAATCTGCTTAAGGTTACTATGATTATATTTGAAAGTAAATGTACTGTCGTACTTGCTTCTCAAGCTCAAATAATTAACAAGATCCATCACAAAGCCAAGCATCCATCTCAGAGTAATTTAGAATGTTTTGTCTTCAGAGGTTTAACATAATCTGGAGGGAAGAAGAGAAAAATGAGAAGGTGCAGTTTCTGTGTTTAGAAGTCTGTATTGAAAAAACTTAGAATGCTCAGGATTGTATTAAAAAAAAGCCTTACATAGAATTAGGGGTTCATCTACTTAGATTATCAGAGGACAAAAGTCTCAGAGGTCATTTGATAGTGACATAAATCCTCTTAAAAAAGGAAGATACTGTCTGCTAAAGCAGCCTTTAGTGGAAGACTGCAAGCAGTGGCTAAAAAGTGAAGCTCAGCTAATTAAAATTGGAAACTAAAATAGATTTAGGAATTTATCGAAGAACAGTCTATGGTAAGGGTGATGTTTTCTGTCTCGTCGTCCACTCAAATCAAGGCAAATTTCCTGTCTGAAAGACTGGAATTTGTGCTTAAACCAATCAGAGAATCATGTAATTACTCAGGTTGGAGGAGACCTTGAAGATCATCTAGTTCCAGCCTCTCTTTCATGGACTTAAAGTCCCATCCATCCTGCCCTTGAACACTTCGGAATAAATCAAAGTAGTTAAATTTTCAAGTCTTTTTTATCACAAATTTAAAAACAGAAGGTGGTGTGGGGGAGGGTTCTCCCTCAGATTTTGATGCAATGAGGATGTGACTTAAGCACATCTGGGATTTTGTATGACATGTTGCCATATTTCACTTTTGACAAGCGAGATTTTAGTATAAACATCCTGTGATTAAATGCAGGTACCCTTTCCTGTGTAGAAAGGCTATTAAGTAGGGGGTTTAAGAATGAAGGGAGTTTTTCTGTAGAAGCCAGCTGTTCCAAGCATCTCCAGGATGTGACCTTCTGTTCTCCAGTCTTCTTCTCTTGTCTTAGGCTACAGCTTCTCAGGCCTCTTTTATTTGATTGTTCCAGGTAGAAGTATAAGACAAGGTTGTTGCTTTCTGTACAAAATCTTGAACTGATCCAAAACTGGCTGTTTCTTTAACTTAAAGAATTCATAATTAAACACTTCTGCTGTGCTCAGTGCTTTCAGTATATCTTTTCATTTTGTGTAAATTGCTATTTTTGTGTTTTTCTCTATTAATAAATATCCCTATTCAGTTAAATACAATACATATATATGGTGTTTACTCATAAAATGAAAAATTGTTGTATTTCTTTTTCTTTTTTAGAGTAATTTATAAGTTACTGGCTTCCAAAAGTGAGAGTATATGGGTGCAAGCCTTGAAAGTCCTTGGGTATTTTCTTAAACACTTGGGCCATAAGTAAGTATATTTTATTTTCTTTTATTTAAATGGTGTATTGAAGTTCACAATTCTTCTTGTCTTTTTGTCATGCTTACTGTATAGTCTTTGACAGCCCTTAGAAATTAAATAAAGTTGTTAGGTTTTCTGATTAATTTTTTGCATACTCTGCTACTTTATACATTAGGATAAAATTAATTTCCCAGTTAACTTAGAATCATAGAATCAGCTAGGTTGGAAAAGACTTTAAGATCACGTGCAACCATTAGCCCAAGACTGCCAAGACCACTACTAAACCATGTCACTGAGGGCCTCATCTGCATGGTTTGTGAACACTTCCAGGCAGTGATTGCACCACTTCCCTGTTCAGCCTGTTCCAATACCCGATTACCCTCTCTGTGAATAATTTTTTCCTAATATCCAATCTGAACCTTCCCTGGTGCAGCTTGAGGCTGTTACCTCTTGTAACTTGTTGCTACTGTGGCATTTGAAAAGGTCCAGTGATTGTCTGCCAAATACATTATATGCTGAATTTCAAGTTTTAAAACACTTGAAAAACTTTTTCCAAAAATACATTTTATAAATGTATTTTATAAATGTATTTTGCATGTTCAGCTAGGGATAACAGGAAACATATGAGTGTTATCAAGAATTTTTTGTTGGAATTTTCAGTGTCATTGCAATAAAAGCTTCAGGGCAGGACTTTTAAAAATAGCTTTAAAATGATGGGAAAAAGAATAGAATATGCTGTTAACATGGGAAAGTTTCAGAAAGAGAATTAAACAGACTAAGTACATTATTATAAAAAAAAAGAGGTAAGGACATACCTCTGTGCAAGAAATATTCACATGTAAAACCTGGAAGCAATAAATATTCACATTAAAAAAAGGTCATTAAATAGACTTTTAAAAGTCTCATCTTTTGGTGCTGAGAGATATTTTTGTGTTAAGAAAGAATTAAAAAGCATGCAATGCTGTGTAACCTGCTGCTGCTTACTCTTCCCCTTCTATATAGTGTTTTGCTTCCTGCTGGGGTTAACCCAAAATGATGTTACAGTGGGAGACCGTGCAGCATAAAAATTAGCCATGTGCTTCACAAGAGAATTCATCAAGCAAAAACCTCTTAAGAAGCAAAGAGAGCTAGGAGTCCAGCCAGAGTGTGGTATTGCTAGGCATGCTTTTCTCAGTAAGATCAATAAAGTATGTCTGTATAATTAAGAGACAGTTAGCTGAGAATATGCTCCCAAATGGGATTTTTCTTTCAGGATCCAGCAAGCCAACTAGTGTTCTGGGAATTAATAAAGCAAATTGATAGTCCACTCAAGAATCTCCAAGGGCTTTTCAAACATTACTTACTAAAAATCATTCACATTGATAGAAGTTGGATTAAGTAATATATACCAGATGAATGTTGGACTTGTGCAGAAACTTGCTTGTGTCCAAATAAGTATGTTTGTTTGTTGCTTATCCAGTGAATCAAATAGCAAACTCTGTCAGTGGAACATTACAGAAAAAGAAAGTGAGATTTTTCAGAAGCTAAAGTTTTATTTCCCAGTTCTTTATCATCTACTTGTCATTGTGGATATATCAGTGTAGTTTCCATTGTTGAGTGAAAGTAGGTACTTGGCACAAAATTAACTTTAGTTTTCATGTAATTGAAGTAATTGAAATCTACTTTGAATTTTCTATGTAATTTTAAAATGTTTTGGTATATTTTCAGAGATGTGAACACCTGTAATTGTTTACATTTTATGTAGATTTCTGATAAAGTAAAAATGCAAGTAAAAATGGTAGTGCATACGAGGTGGGCCTATTTGTGCGCATATGTATGTATGCAAACATGATTTTATAAAATTGTAGTCAACTACAGGAAAATCTAAGTGATTATAAAATTATAAACCAAATAAAAGTATAAAACTTAAATTCTGTTTCAAAGTACAAAAAAAAGGCATTGTATTTTAATACACTTTAGTGCATAGAGATGTTATAATGGGATTTATGAAACTTGATCTGATACAATATTAATAACAAATGTGTAGGTACAAAAGAAATTACCATTGCTGTAGTTCATATATATTCATCACAGATTAAGCTGCAGTGTGAAGGTAATTGATTCTTATACTAGATGAGAATCTGAATAACTTAATTGATTATAATTTGTGATCTCTGATGATGGACTATTTGGTCTAACCTGAACAGTTGAAAAAATACTGTCCTTTCTTTCTCTGCCAGCTTTGATTCTTCCCGTGCCACCACTGAAATCATAGTCCATTATTTTCTTTAGGTTTCTTACTTAGGCATTTAAACCTTCCAAAGAATTTTTACTTCCGTTTGATACATCATAGCTCACAAGGTTGAATACCTGTAGTTTTTCATCATAAGCGACTCATGAACTCTCTTCTGTGAGCAGAAGAGTGCACACTGTTGTAGTTTGTTGCCATTCTCTTTTGTGGTTATTCAAAAATTCTAATATAATATATTGATTTCAAAATTGTTAGAATATATGTAATTTGAACCTGTGTTGTTATCATAAGTAATAATGAGAAAAGTGGTTTAGATTTTCAATATATAAACTTTTACAGAATCTTTACTGTATTTTAATTTATTTTAGCTTTTTCTGCTGCTTTAATATAGATTATTAATTACTTTGAATAATGTTTCTATTTCATATTTGTTACAGTAGTAGGTAAATTTAATGGTGCTTCTGCTTACAAGAAGTACTCTTTAATAATGATGTTATATCCAATTTTAGCAAGTAGTGTTCCAGGACAGATCAAAATCACAGGTGTAAGATGTTTTCTCATCTTTTTAAGATTTGAGTAGTTTTTGACCCTGTCTATAAAATGTATAGAATCATAGAATGGCTTGTGTTGGAAGGGACCTTAAATATCATCTAGTTTCAAGCACCCTCCCATGAACAAGTACACCTTCCACTAGACCTTGCCCTAGATCATTCTCTTCAATCATCTGGATTTTTGCAATTTTCCAGGGTTTTATTTCCTTTTCATTGTAGTGCATGTTATTCCAGGATTTAATTATTGTGGCTACAAAGGAAAATGCTAAATAAAAACAATGGCAGTACTGCTAAATCTGCATGTGTTTGTATTTATGTTGGAAGATCTTTAGGTTGGATTATCCTAAATTGAGAGAGTGACAAATGATATATTCTGCAGTGATCACATTTTATCCAGCCTGTGAACATCTTTCAGTCTTTCAGCCTGACTGAGATAGAAGAGATTCCTTTGTCTTTTACCACTGTGAAAGTCATGGAGGGTGAGAATGGGGTGTGATTTACTTTATACAAAAGCACATCCTGTATACTACATTGCTTTTTGAGAACCTTTTTGTATTACTGAAGTTGTGTTCATATTGGGAAAGATCTTAAATTATGTTTATTTTATAACATATACAGAATAAAAAGTTTGAGACCTTTTTAGTGCAACTTCAAAGTAGTTGGCCTTTGGGTTTTCTTGCATATACTAAAATATTCAAGGCATTTTCTTAATGTTTTTGTTTTCCAGGCGAAAGGTTGAAATCATGCATACCCACAGTCTTTTCACACTCCTTGGAGAAAGGTTGATGCTACATACAAATACAGTGACCGTTACAACATATAACACACTTTATGAGGTACAAATTATTCAGCATAGAGATTGTTGTCTCTGTTGTAAAAAAATATGACTTAATTAGTTGTGACAGTATCATGATTCTCAAGATTTTTTTTTTAGAAAATTTTAGATAGACATTTTAAGAATGCATTGCTTTGTTCAGAGTGTATTTTTCAATGCTTTGGACATTTTTATTAACAATGTCATAATTTTTACATAATCTCTATGAAACTTTCCACTTATAGCATTACATATAGATGTAAGAGATCCTGCTGTTTAAGATGTTCATTGCTTTCCACAACAACAATAAAGTCACTGTAGACCTCCAGTGCTTTCTCCTCAGTTGTTTGGAGGAGTTTGTTTCCATTGCCTTTTTGTTATTTTTTTCTATTTTATTTTTTTTTTTTCCATTACTTTCAAGTTTACAAATTTTTTTTAAAATGCCATTTTTTTTATTTAACTACTAATGGTGATTGTATTGCAAAATGATAACTGAACTCAGCAACTTTTATGTAATAGATACTGCTTGAGGCGAGTGAATATGACCGAAGCAAGCATTCAAATGTTCTTGTAAGGCACTTGTAGAAACCTTAGAGTTTTGAGTCTGAGTGACCTAGAAAATGTTCACATATGATTATAAAAACACGAATGTCATCTGTTTGCCAGTGACTTACTCTGACATCAAGTTCTTTTGGGTTGTACATATATAAGCTTACCCAGTGTGTTTTGGTCACTTGGGTCTCACAGTCTAGATGTCACTGCAGTCATATTTCTGATAGCTTCTGCGATTGCTCAGAAAACACATAACTCAGTGACAAAATTAAAATCTGCATGGAGTTCAGTATCGACAGACATTTACATTTAAAAAAATAGCCAGAAGAGGCAAAAAAAGAGTTAAGTGCTATAAGTACAAAGGATTTTCTAAGGAAATGGTGTAGGTATTTTCTATGCTCTCTCATAAAAAGCAGTGGCATACTTGCTTTCTATTTTAAATACCATTATGTAAAGACTCATTCAAAGATACTATATTTATAGCTGGCATTAGTTTGAGTATTGATTACTGATTAATGAATGAACTAAAGTTCTGCTTTAAAATAAATCAGAATTACTAGTGAAATTATTCTGTTCTGAAATATATTTGCTTGAATATACTTACTGAGAAACCCATATTAATATAATTACATTTTTAGCTTGTTCTTAAAGTTGCATGCATAGAACCAGTGACAGGTATCCCAGCATGACAGGTCTGTAGCGTTCTCAATACAGATTAGTTTTTCAGGTACAGTGTGTGAAACAGGGCAATGATCTGTTTTACTCAGTATGGGAAGCCCCAGGATTATTCTTAGGGATGCTGTCTGTGAATGTCCTCTTTCCTAGCTGGAAAAAACCAAACCCACTTTCAAGAATCACCTGGTTTGGTTATGGATGGAATGTAAGGAAATAACTTTGGTGTACAGTGCTTACAAAAAAATTATTTATCCATGGAACTATAACACTGTTAAGGAATGGAAATGAAATTTTCTTTAAAAAAAAAAGTATATTTAGTTAGCTAACTAAAAAGATAACCAGACATTGTGCAGGCACGAGAATGCTGATCTTTGCATAGAGGTATTGCTCATTTCCATTCTTTAAGAGTAAAAGTACTTCACCAAAATGTTTTATATGAAGTTACAATGTGGCCATAGAAATTGTTCTTTAAAAAAATTAAAATAAGCAAAGAAATGCTGTAATGTTTAATTAAAAATGGTAAAAGGAACTTAATATTCTGTTTTAGATTTTGACAGAACAAGTATGCACCCAAGTTGTTCATAAACCACATCCAGAGCCAGATTCTACAGTGAAAATTCAGAATCCAAGTAAGGACGATTTATTATGTTTGTATGATAAATGTATTGCCTAGAGGTTGAAAGGATATGATTCAAGAGCCAAGAATAATTCATTAGCGTATCTCAAATACATACAGGTTTCAGTTACTACTTACATTAGTTGCTGTCAGCAACTTTTTAATGTTGTTAAAATGTGTTACGTAACTAATTTATTCTTTCAAAGTGATTCTTAAGGTGGTGGCAACGCTATTAAAAAACTCCACACCAAGTGCAGAGCTGATGGAAGTTCGACGCTTGTTCTTGTCTGATATGATAAAACTCTTTAGTAATAGCCGTGAAAACAGAAGGTATGTCACTACAAGTAATATTTTCTTATCCTGGATTTGTGGGTAATAGTAATCTGTTATGATCTTGTGTAAAGTTTTATACTGTATATTAAATGGAATACTTAAAAAATAAATGGAGTAGGTTTATGGTAACTTTTCTCAGTTCAACAACTAATACTAGGTTCTCCTGTTTAGAATATGCTTTACATTTTTATTCATCCTGAAGCATTTTTAAGTTTATTCCTACCATTGGATTGATATTCAGAGATGTTCCTCCCATTTTAACCATCATAATTTTAAAATAAAGAAGCTTTTTGTGGATATATTTTGACCTAATTATTTCACTTTAGATGTTTACTTCAGTGTTCGGTGTGGCAGGACTGGATGTTTTCTCTGGGGTACATTAACCCTAAGAATTCTGAAGAGCAGAAGATCACAGAGATGGTTTACAACATTTTCCGTATTCTCTTGTATCATGCGATAAAATATGAATGGGGAGGCTGGAGAGTGTGGGTGGATACTCTTTCTATAGCGCATTCCAAGGTAAGAAACGGTGTGTAGATGTTGCTTTTAGTTGTGGCAGCCTCCACAAAGGGACTATTGATATTGTGAGATGTAAAGTGATTTAGTGCCATCTGGTGGATATCTCCACACATATCAAGATGGCATTTTTTGTCATCGTTGTAGGTCCGTTTGCTGTGAAACAGTTTGTAGTCTGTATGTAATGTTTAAGATTCTTGTTAGGTTTTGTCCAAGTTCATGTAGCATCTACTCAGCCACATGATCTGTTCTTTTCTTTTTAAGGTCACATATGAAGCTCACAAGGAGTATCTAGCAAAAATGTATGAAGAGTATCAAAGGCAAGAAGAAGAAAACATAAAAAAGGGGAAGAAGGGGAATGTAAGCACCATCTCAGGTCTTTCCTCTCAGACAACAGGAGCAAAAGGTGGAATGGAAATTCGAGAGATAGAAGACCTTTCACAAAGTCAAAGTCCAGAAAGTGAAACAGATTACCCTGTCAGTACAGATACAAGGGACTTGCTCATGGCTACAAAGGTATCGGATGATGTGCTTGGAAGTGCTGAGAGACCAGGAGGAGGAGTTCATGTGGAAGTTCATGACCTTTTAGTTGATATAAAAGCTGAAAAGGTAGAAGCTACTGAAGTAAAACTTGATGATATGGATTTATCACCAGAGACACTAGTAACTGGAGAAAATGGTGCACTTGTAGAAGTCGAATCTCTTCTAGACAATGTATATAGTGCTGCTGTTGAGAAGCTCCAAAACAATGTTCATGGAAGTGTGGGTATTATTAAGAAGAATGAGGAAAAAGATAATGGCCCATTAATAACTTTGGCTGATGAGAAAGATGAACCTTCTACTACCAGTACCTCATTTCTCTTTGATAAAATACCTAGTCAAGAGGAAAAACTTCTACCTGAACTTTCAAGCAATCACATTTCTATTCCAAATGTACAAGAGACACAGATGCATCTTGGTGTAAATGATGATTTGGGATTGCTTGCACATATGACAGGTAGTGTAGATATAACATGTTCTTCAAGTATAATAGAAGACAAGGAGTTTAAGATTCACACAACTTCAGATGGAATGAGTAGCATTTCTGAGAGGGAGTTGGCTTCATCATCTAAAGGATTAGAATATGCTGAAGTGGCTGCCACAACTCTTGAGACAGAATCTTCTGGTAGCAAAACTGTACCCAGTGTTGATGCAGGAAGTATAATATCAGATACAGAAAGATCTGATGATGGTAAGGAAGCAGGAAAGGAGATACGGAAGATCCAGACAACTACCACAACCCAGGTAAGTTTCAAGGGCTGTAGCCATTCGTGTGTCTGATACAATCACTGTTTGTTGCTGCTGGATAAATGGAAAAGTGTTTGAAGTATATTTCTTTAATTATATGAAAGGTGTCCATCCTCCAAGCCTCTTTTTGCTTTGAAAATGCCATAATGTATAAGGATTGTCAGTCTTTCATGCCTATACAGGAAATACATATTGCACCTGTGGATTCTTTAGTTTAAAAAACTCAGCTGAGAGAATCGCTCACCATCCATTTTCCTTAGTTCTTTGGGACAGATTAACTGATACTCCTAGAACTCTGCTTAAAACTTTTTTTTTACTTTTTTTTGAAGTATCTGTATTTTAGTGCAAAATACACATTGAAGTGTTTTTTTTACTTTTGCTGTACTTTGCTCAGAGTGTAGTCTTGCAGCACTTCTAGTACACCATCTTTCTTCTTCTGCAGGAATGCTAGCATAAATAATTCCCATATTTGATTCTAACACAAGAAAAGGCATAGTTTAGGGATAATGAAAGAAAAACAATTACTTGATTTCCAGACAAGAGATGATTAATATAAGAAATATCTCTTCCTTTTTGGAGATCCTTTCTTGTCTGGGTCGCCCTCTAAAAAAAATCTGAGAAATTAGAGATTTTATGAGAGCCATAGCATTATGAAAATATGAAGGCTGAGACAGAAGACTAGTCTTTGAAAGAATTTTTTCTCTGTACGCACAGCAAGGTACAGGATCGCTTTGAAATTTTAAATCACAGGATTTATTTCCTCACTGGAATTATTTAGAAACCATATCACATAATCAAAGATTGTTTCCAGGGTATTGTCAGGTAGATGTATTTACTACCTTCATGATTTTGGTATCCGACTGTATGTCCAGTATGTATCCCAGAACTTATCTTCTAGGATTTTGAAGTCAAGCAGACTTCCTTAAACTATGGAAGAGCCAAACAAAAATTGAAGGAGTTGCTCTGCCCAATACTGTATAGTGTGTACCAAATTGATGAATTTCAGATACATTCAAGTACAGTAAAAGTACATGTCATCTGATGAAACAATACAGTTCAGCCTGCTTTGTTCTTCAGGGAGACAATACTTTCAGAAAAGCTCTAGTGAATAGTTAATTTATTTAAACAATGGTTTCTAAAGCAGATGTTTCCCCTTTTTTTTTAAAAAAAAAAAAAAAGAAAAAAACAATTAAGAGCCTGGTTACGCAGACCAGTGGGTTCTGACATACAGAGAGAACATTCTCTTCTAAGTCTCTCTTCTATTGCAATAACCTCATTTTGAAGAGAAAAGGAAATTAAACTCTTGCATTTCTTAGGTATTAATAAGAAAAGTTTGGTGTTATCTTATAAGAATTCTGTCAAAACAATGAGAATCCTCCTAACATCAGTGTTATGGAGGGTTCTTTATATTTAAAAATATTATGTGTAATAAAGAACAAGCTTTCAATAGTGTCATGATTTAAGCTCAGTCAGCCACACAGTCTCTCTCTCCCTCCCCCTCTTTCCTCATCCCTGCTCCCAGAGGGATGGGGAGGAGAATCAAAAGAATGTATCTCCCACGGGCTGAGGTAAGAACAGTCCAGTAACTAAGGTATAACATAAACCACTGCTGCTACCACCAATAACAATAATGGTAAGGAAAACTACAAGGAAAGAGAATGCAACCGCTCACCACCCGCCAAACAGTACCCAGCCTGACCTGAGCAGTGATCCAACCCTTCCGGATAAATGCCCCCAGTTTATATACTGGGCATGATGTGCTGTGGTATGGAATACCTGTTTGGTCAGTTTGGGTCAGGTGTCCTGTCTCTGCTTCCTCCCAGCTTCCTCTCCTCCCTGGCAGAGCATGAGACTCAGAAAGTCCTTGGTTAGAGTGAACGTTGCTGAGCAGCAACTGAAAACATTGGTGTTATTAGCGGTGTTCCCAGGCTGAAAGTCAAAACCACAGCACTGTACCAGCTACTGAGAAGGAGAAAAATGATTGCTGCTGCTGAATCCAGAACAAATAGGAATAGCTTATCTATTATTTTCAGTTCCCAAACACCTTATTTTACTTTTTAAAATTGGGACTGTTAATACCATGGAAATGGATAAATGAAATGAATGAAGAATGGCAGGAAAAAGGAGCAGTCCGTTTTTATTTTGAAACGTGGATTTTTGTTTAAAACCAGAAAACAATTTAAATGCTAGTGTTCATTTGCTAATGTAGATGTATACACCCATAAACAGTGAATTTGTAAGATGAATCTTCAATGGAAAAGATAATCTTTCTTTGTCCCTAGCTACTGTAAAAAAATTCTGTCAGTGTGACTTTGGGACTTTTCTGTTCATTAATCTCTTTTCTTGATGAATTTTCACTTATAACGCTTGAATTATAAAAATTAAAAAAGAAAAAGATTAAAATATATATTAAATAAAACATAAATAAACCATTTTTCTTTTCATGGGTGAAGAGCCATGTTAATTTTAACATGTTTACAGTGGAACCACAGGTTGGATTTTGATTGCAGCATTAGCAACTCCCACAATAGATTTGTCATGAGGTTGTGAGACCACAGAAAAAACTGAAACTTACTTACAGACCGCTCACCCAAGTGTAGACAGTTGGGTTTCATGGTGGTTTATGCAATGCACATCAAAGCCCATTTTTGCAAATACATTATTCTTGATTAGACTAAAGCTCTTCTGTTGTGGTGCCATTACTGCTGCAGACTTGACAGCTACCTGTAGTTATACTCAAAAAAAGAACAACTGGAATTTGAATGGAGTTGCTGACCTCAAATTTTCTAATACCCTATCTACAGTCAGCTCCCCACTTTATCAGTAAAAAGTAAAGTCTTTTGCCGGGAAGAACTGAAAGGAAGCAGCAAGAGATAGGAGCTCCTGCTTACTTCTAAGAAGAATTAATGCCTTTATCATTAGTAGACCAAATATTTAAGACTATAAAATTAACTCTTTCTTATGGTCCCAACTAGAAAAGACTGAAAATAGAATTTAAAGCACTATGCAGAATATTCATGCAAGTCTGGAAAATAAAAAAAGAATAATTTAAAGTTAACTTTAAAGAAAAACTTAGAAAATGAAAGCAACAGTACCAGTTTTGATCCCAGTAGGTCAGATTGAGCGAAGGAAACCTGCCCTGCTCTCAGAATGCTGGTTACTGAAGGTCAAAATCAGAATAAAGATCTAAAATGCTTTCCAGCTCAAACCCAACTCCATGTCCACTTTTACACTGCTAAACCAAATATTTTGTAAATGTGTTTTGCTTTTAAATGTCCAGATTTTAAACAGTATGCTGAGATCAGAAAATGAATATGTGAGCAAATGTGAGCTACATTTCTTTTTTACTATGCCAGTATTAAACTAAAGTAATTTTAAAATAATTTCAAGGATCAGACATTATATTTCTTCCTTTCAGAGATGTGCACATTATAAGAAATTTTGTTATTATGAGTATTTGCCTCAAGTTCAGTCAAAATGTTTTTTCTTTACTGCTTTTTCCGTCGTGTTATTCTCCATCATAGCAATGTGTGTACACATAATATGTGTATCTTTTACTTTTGTCTTTTATCACCAAGTGGAAGCAGTCAAGACTACGTGAGTATTGAAAGGGAATGAAATTTGCATCTACATCAGTTGGGAGAATCTTAAGATTGCCCTGAGAATCTATAAAACTGTTATCCAGTTAGCAACATGTAACAAAATTGACAAAATGAGATTTTGGAGGCTAAATTTGATTCCCTAATGATCCTGCTAAAAAGACCATATTAAAAAAATTGGTTTGGAAAATGAGAAGCTTCCTAAAAGTACACACATTACTTGAAGCTGTCAGTATATAGTTTTGAGTCAGATATTCAGATAAAATTATATTAGCACAAAAGAATAGTTATTTCCTGAAAACAAAGTCTTGCAACGGCTGACCTTGTACATGCTGCATTTGGTCTTTTTTGATACTTCCAGTGAAAAATCTGAGTGTAAAACATTGGTGAATACTCGAAAAAGCCACCCATAGCCCCCCAGTGCTTGTTGACCGTAATTGGAACAGCTCTACTGAAGGATACTTCCTGCTTTGGAATATCAATATTGCCTTTAGTTTGTGCTTGCTTTAGCCCTTTCTTTGTCAAATTCTATGATCCATTCAAAAACACATTACAAAAAGTTAACATAGTCTTTAAAATTCTTGTTGATGTAGGCAGTACAGGGTCGATCTGTTACCCAGCAAGACCGGGATTTACGTGTTGACTTGGGATTTCGAGGAATGCCAATGACGGAAGAGCAGCGACGACAGTTTAGTCCAGGTCCACGCACAACTATGTTTCGTATTCCAGAATTTAAATGGTCTCCTATGCACCAGCGGCTCTTGACAGATTTGCTTTTTGCACTAGAAACAGATGTACATGTTTGGAGAAGGTAGGGGGTTGTTTCTTCTTTAACTATTTTGTGCTTCCATTAACAAGGAAAAATGTGTTGTAGAGGGTGTTATTGGGATAGTGAGAAGGGAAAGAGTTAGTGTTAAGTGAAATGCTCTTCTGTATCTTGTATTTTCTCTTTTCAACCCTTCCCAGCCTATAACTTCTATTTCACTGGTAACAATTTCTGTTTTCTTGAAGGATTGTATAAGTCATACATACCTAACTAAAATGAACTACTTAGCATTAGAATATACTACTTCTGGAGTCTTTTTGTACACTTCAACAGAGGTACTCAATAACTTACTGTTATCAGAACCCTTAGGTACAATAGATAACTATATAATCTGATTTCCAGGAAAAAATAGTTCATTTTTAGAATACTTGAGCATAATTCTACCCAAGGGCCAATTTATATTGCATTTAATTTCCAGTTTGGTGAACTGTTCTGTGATAGTTGCTAAGAAATAGACAATTTGATAATTTGGTTTTGGCCAAATATGTGGGAGGGGTTTATACTTTGTGCTCAGGTAATGCTTGAAGATTAAAATTCAGTTTGTCTGTTTTCAATTAAAGCCTTTAATTTTTGTGTAGTGTTTGGCAACAATGTTGTTTTGGGAAAAGAATACACTTGCAGACTGAGTGTTCCTTAATATTTTCATACACTGTTTTGTATTTTGGGGGAGTAACTAGTTCATAGGACAATTTCTCACCAATTAGGAGTTGCTGAGCTTTCATCTAATCTTGTTGGCATCTGTGGCTTGCAAAGGAATTGCTAATGCTAAATTTAGTGTTAGTTAATAAAGTTAATAAAAGATCAAGGTATTGCCATATTATCAAATTTCACCTGTAAAACACTATGAGGTGTTCTCATTAGGAGTTACCAAGGGTACTTCAGATGGCACCCTGAACTGTTAATTCTAATTAATAATTTTCACACGGAAAAAAAAAATAACAACCACTGCTTTCAGCAGAACTACCTGTAAAGTGAAGTACCAGTTGATGGGAATAAAAGATTATGAGCTGTTGTTCGCAACTGGGTATCTGAAACCAATCCTGATATGAAAATAGATTGCAATTTGTTCATTAAACTAATCCCGTTCATATTTTTGGGCCATTTACATGCAAAGTTTTGTAGAGTAGGCCATATTTTTTCTTGGATCTCAAAGAAACGTTTGGGTCTGGTTTCAAAAAATTAATTGATCTGAGCTTTTATTTTACCTCTTTTTAATTTGTCCTTTCTTCTGTTCTTGCAGTCACTCCACAAAGTCTGTGATGGACTTTGTCAATAGCAATGAAAATATTATTTTTGTACACAACACAATACATCTCATTTCCCAGATGGTAGACAATATTATTATTGCTTGTGGAGGAATTTTACCCTTGCTGTCAGCAGCCACATCCCCAACTGTAAGTACAATATTTCCACCTAGTGGTCATATTAGAAATTGTTAATAATAGGAACTGTAATTTGCAGCTGACTTTTCTTATTTAGGGACTCATGTCCCCTCTCTGCTAATTCCTTAAAAAAAAAAATTACATTTGTAATTGAAAATGTTAAGCTTTGACATATGTTTTGCATTTGCAATATTATAATCTTGTTAGAGAAGTAGTACTAAAAATAATATTTCATAGGAATTTAATATTTTGTTTGAAAGAGAGCATAAGTATCATGGTCATGAATCATGATTGCTCTAACAAAATCATATGCTTTATGATGGCTAGTCATTGATATGATATTAATAAATCTGTTTTGCATGGCCACCATTTGTCTGCATGCCAAATGTTACTCGAAGTCATCCCTTCACTACTCTTTTTACTTTTTTCTTCAATAGATACTGAACATTTTTCATAGTGTTTTTTTGTTTTGTTTTGTTTTTTTTTTAAATATTGTATTGAAATAGGCTGATATTCTTAGCCACTCCAGTGTTCTTAGTAAGTTGTAAGTTCTTAGGTGAACATAGCTCAGGTAGATGGAGTAGCCAAATACAGTGCTTTACAAAAAACTGAGAAATATTTTGTAAATATGGCATTATTGTCAATAGTAATTACGCTGTTTGAATGTGACATCTTGTCTGGCCATATAATATCTGTATGTCTTTCACACTAAATGTTTTATTTTGAGCATCTCATAAGCATTTTCAGTTAATACTGATCTTTGAAAGGGGAGAAAATAAGGCCCAGAAGGGACAGAGAGGCTCCTCTGAAGTATTGTGGCGAGTAGGCTAGTAGGCACTGGAAGCTACATATGTAGCTTGGTAGTAGAAGCTCAATTCCATGTTCTAGACCTTCAGCAACAACATTTTGCATGATATTATTTGAAAGGTATGAATGTATGGACTAGCAGTTGGCAAAGCATTGATATGACTTTCAGTCAATTAATTAATGGTAAAATAATGTGTCTTTACTATTTTCACTGTGTTAAGTGGGAAAATATTTGCTGTAAGCAAAAGTGCAAGATTCGTGGGAAAGACTTTAGTTGTCTCTAGTCACAAGAATGATTTCAAGGTTGCCGAATAAAAGATTTTGCAAGTGCTTCACTGTAAATATTGACAAATATGAGAGAGTGCACACCATTTCCCTCTGTTTTGCTGTGGGTAATAAATATTTGTGTGTGTCTGTGTGTACAGACAGCTGATACAGCTTTCTAAATTACACGTCTACTTTTTAAAGTATTGCGTGTTAATACTGCATTGCTACAACAGCAGTGATTTTCATGCATTGATATGGAAGAATATGTTTTCAAATTTGTATGTTATGCATGCATTTCTCCACTAAATGGGGACTGTGTGTATTACTTAAATGCTTGATTTTGTCATATGTTTAGGATAATAAATTAAAAATAGATTGTGAAATAAACTAATTCACTAAAAGAGCAGTAGCTGGCTTCAAACTGAATTAATCCTATTCTGTGAAATTAAAAAATAATAATAAAAAGGCTTACTTCTGTCCCAAATGTACAGATAGGGTGAAGTAATTGATAACATCACAGATTTCCTTCACCTAGAAGTACGTGCTACCATTTAGATGGTGATTTCGTAATGATTTTCACCTAGCAGAGAGCTTCTTCCCTCCGTTTCAGCTCCATTGTTTCCATCATTGCCCATCCATAAACATTAGCAGGAAAGTGGGTTTATTAGTTGTTGCAGATACAAAGAGCTGAGCATGTCGTTCTTCTTAGAGAAGGTGCTGCCTCTCAATATTGTTCTGAATCACAATTACGAAGGGATCAGATGCTCTGTTGGGCACAAACCACTTCTGAATATCCATCATATGATGAATGAAGTTACGTACTTACTTTCAGACTTTTAATACTTTTGCATCTTTGAACTGCTATGGAGAAAGTGGATGGACTGCTGCTAGGAATATATGTCTTCGCAGTATTGAAGGGTCAAAGTAGTCCAGGGCTTACAATCCCTCTCCTTCTCAGAGCTACTAATCGCAAAAAAAGGTCTGAAACTGGGAGATTTATGTGATGTCTCCACTGCATAAAGCATTGACAGGCCTTCTAGTGGTACTTTTCTGTCAGAGTAACTCTCAAGAGAGGAAAGATCTAATATGCTTTCTCCCTTACCAATTCAAAGAATCACAGAATCGTAGAATGTTTGAAGCTGGAAAGGGATTCCTGGAGGTCATCTGGTCCACCTCCCCTGCTCAGAAAGGTCCATCTACAGCCAGTTGCTCAGTACTCAGATGGCTTTTGAGTATCTCCAAAGACAGACTCCACGCCACCTCACTATGCAATTTGTGCCAGTGTTTGATCACCCTCACAGTGAAAAAGTGCTTCTTTTTCTTCAGATAGAACCTGCTGTGTTGTAATTAATTGTATCCATTAATTGTTTCTTTCCGTAAATCCAAATTTTATATTGCAACTCATTAATCCCTTCCAAGGTCAACCGTGCTGTGATTCTGTATGATTTTGTGACTGTAATTTAAACTGGGCACTGGGAGAAGTCCAGCCAAGGAATACTGTGCTCTGCATATAAAAGCAAGCTGTTCACAATTTGCATAAGCTGCCTTGCTGGGTCAGCCCAAGGCCCATCTGGTTTAGCCTCCCACATTCTGCCTCCAACAGTGACTGTTTGCAGCTTACATCAAAATACAGAACTCTGAGCAAGTGTATTGACTGCTCTAATGATACTTCATTTCAGCATTTAGGGTTTTAACAGCTAGAAAGGATGTCCAAGATGTCATGTTTAATAACTGCTGGAGAATTTATCCTTATAGACTTCATCTAATCTTTTTTGAAGTTACTTATGGTTTTAACATCCATAATACCATGTGGCTTTGAGTCTGACAAAGTAATTATATAACCTTTGAAGCACTTGGGTTTTTGTGCCTGCTTAAATATATAAAGTTACTATGTGCCTTACTATTTATTCTATAAAAGGAGTGGTTAATTTTGTCTTCATTCATCTCCATTTCATTTATGACTGTAAGCTTGAGTTGCATCTCCTGGTGTGCCTGTATTAAACTGTAGAGTCTTAATCTTGTTTAGCCTCTGTCTTTGGAAGCTTCTGATCCTCCACTATCTCTATTCTGTAGAGCTTTTCTGCAGTGTTGAAACCCTCACATTTTATAGATCCTATAAAATATATATGTTTAGCTTATCAACAAATATGAGCTCATTTTACTTATTTTTTTTCCAACATATTCTGCATTTTGTTCCCTCCCCTGCTGTAAAAGCAGTACTGTTACAGTTTCTTTAAAAAGGTGAATGTTTGGGTAATTTCACATTTCAAAAATACTTCTTCCATTCCATACTTAGGATTTGGAGTGAAATGGCAATTCTTCTGGGCTGGGTGGAAGATTACTTTGTAATCTCTTGTCTGCTGTAAAACAGGCAATCCTAATTACAGAATTTCCTCACTTTAAATCTTGTAATAGACTCCTGCATTTTGCCTTGCTTTTTTTAATCCAGGCTAGGATGGTCTGAACAATGCTATGAACAGGAGCCTTTAAATTTGAATAGTAAAATGAAAGGCAAAATTGTATTACCTATGAAAATAAATCACAAATCTGTGAATGACTTAAGTATAGTGAAGATTATATGTTTGCATGAAATACGTGGGAAAACTTACTGTGATTCACACTAATCTATGTTTTAATATTTCCTTTGATTTTAATTCTATACTTCCTCTGTCTCAGGATCTGTATGTTTTTAAAGGGTTGTCAATTATATATATATGAAACAATTTGAAATTAAAGCAAATATTAACAAAAAAACATAACCAGTTTTTATTGGTTTACTGTATAAACTGGGATGTGTTCTGTGTTGATTCTGATGTCATCTTACTAAATTTGGGATATTAGATAATTCTGCCAATACTATAGGGAGAACATAAAATACAAAATACTGGTTTCCTTTTTTTCCTTTCCGTGGGGGAGGCCTTTGAGGCATGTTTTTTTTAATTACAACTATGAGGAAGATATTTTTAAGTCAGTGTGCAAGTGTGAAAAACATATTTGGGAGCTGTTAGGAAAAAGGTTAGTGGAAGCTGCTTCCTGTTAATAGCAGCTGATTTTCAGATAAAGCACTTTGTGTGCAAGCTGGAAATTTCAAGTAATTATTGCTTACTACAAGGACAGCAGGTACGTCAAGGACTTGAGGACATTAAGGCAAAAGAAATTTGAGGAGTTAAGTATATGTGACAATTGAGAGTAAATTCCCAGACTCCTTGCAATTAGTTCTTTTTTTGGTTTGGGTTTTTTTTTTTCTGTTTATTCTTCGAAGTCTGCAATTCTAATTCTTACTTGGAGCATTTAAAACAGCAGTTCCCAGATTGTGATCTGAGGGCTGCTGGAGTTATATGAAAAACTGTCTATAAAATTCAAACATTTAAAAATGGCCTTGTTAGTAATGTGGATTAAAAGCCACTATGTGATACATTTCTGGATCTCCTGTGTATATGGTTAGCATTATCATGTTCATGACTCATGTGATGTCGAAGTGCTGTGTGATCTATAATAATTTCGAGAAACAACAGTGACCTACTGATGCAAGCCCTTTCAGCTAGCAATCAAGAGATAATAGCCACAGGTTAATTCTTGAGATGTGTCCAGCAACAGGAAAGGAAGACACATTTAAAAATTGGTTGAATGTGGTATTTTCTATTCCAAAAGAAAAGCAGTTTTGTTTCAGCTTGGTTTTCTTTCTGTTAGATTGCATTTTCCAACTACTTAAATTACAAAACTACTGACGTATTCTTGAAAATTCAGTTTCTTTCTCTCTTAAAATATAATTACTGAAAACTTAAGAATTAGTTCCTAGCTCTTTGTGATAAGAAAGTACTTCTAGCTAAAACTAAAACTTTTAAATACCTGTTCATTTTCAAACAATGGAATTTGAAGACTAACTCTGTCTCAGGGGCTTAGTGAATTTTTCATTGTATTTCTGTGATTCAAAAGCATTCGAACATGCAATATGATCTTGGTTTAGATTGGAGAAATTGCTCCCAAATATAATAATATATATAATGAGCTATCCTGTGTTGCTTTGAAGGAAAGAGCCAGTTTGCTTTTCGTGATTTATATTTTTTTTTGTCAAAGCATTTTAACCATATTTGCCTCCTCGTACAAGGATTAACTACTTTATTACATTACATTTGAGTGGCTTGTGGTAAAACACTCATTTTATGTCTATGTAATCAGTGAAAACATTACTTTGATTTACATAGCTTCCTAAAATTGCTCTATAAAATATATAAAATATGTGTATTGGTTTGGAAGAATCAGTGCTTACAGGAACCCCATAATAATACAAGATTTACAGTTTTCCTTGTGTATAGATGTCTCTTAGAAGTCTTTATTTTCAAATGTTCATGCTGAGCTGTAATGTTTTGCTGTTCTAATTTTAAATTAAACAAATGTATAATTCCAATATACTAATTTGTTTCAATTTTACATGGTATTTTTAGTTAACTTAAATAATTTTCTTTTTCTTTTATTGTTGTGATCTGTTGTCTGTTTTGTCTGTTGCATGTCCAGGGTTCTAAGGTTAGTATTGCTCCTGTAAGTTTCAGGTTTTTTTGATTTTCAAAAATAGCTTATTTTTGATCATTTAGCATTTTGGCTTTTTAATTATTATTATTATTATTTTCTTATATCATATACTAGGATGTGAATAGAAATGTATTTGTTGTAGTCATTAACTTTTTCTAACCTGTGTCCCTGGAGTAACTTAATGCACTGTTAAGTGTGATGCTTACTGTTAGCTACAGACTGGATGTAGACAGGTCTGTGAGTTGAATTAAGTTATAAATGTGGTTGTCAATGGAAAAACTCTTCAGGCCCTGAATATGTTTCTTGCAGAGGAGGCATGTTAGGCATGCTAAGTAGTTATGAAATGGTGATTGGTTCACTTTTTAAAGAGTTTTTGAGCTACATCTATCTAAAATACTGCTAATACCTGAAGGCAACTTTATAACAGTGGAGTTTATTTTAGATATTAGAATGCCAACGTGCTGTATTTAACAGGTAGAACTGATGGTAAGTTTTGCTGTAAAAAAAACTTTTGGTCTTCTTTTTTTCTTCCATGCATCAGAATTGTAGGGAGATTTGGGGTGTCAAAAAAAAGAAAAAAAAAAAGGTTGGCTTCTTGGTAAAATAATTAAAGTTTTATTAAAAATGAAGTTATTATATAATGTAAAAGATTTTTTTTAAAAAAAAAGCTGGTATTTTGAGAAGGTTTAAGACTGTGATTGATGCAATACAGTTGGAGCTCAAAAAATATCAACAGCAGACAGTCAGTTGGCTGCTAGCAAGCTTGATGTTATTTCTAGCATGAGTTCAAAGTTCAAGTTTCTATAACCACCTCTGAGTTTTTCTAGCAGACTGTTATGGCTATAGATTTTTTCTAATCTATTTTCTTTGGATGAGTGCTTTCAAAAATGATGTTATAAAAACCAGCAACTGATTTTTCCAGAAGTAGGAACATAGTCCACACTAATCAGGGGACACCTGGCTAAAGAAGATAGGCTGGAAATCATTCTTCTGAGCATTGTCGTTTTACCATTTTTCTGATGTTATTGGGCAGATCAGACAGATGACAGCCCTTCCCAAATCACTCGTGTAACTGACTTGTTAGATCCTAAGAGAAATTAAATGAAGTGGTATCTATCATAGTGGTGACACATGCCAAATTATATCCTTCATCTTTCAAAACAGTTGTTTCCTCAATAGTATTTTTCACAGTTCACACTTTTATAATTTTGTATGGAAAAAGTTCTGAAAAGTGACTCATGGGTGAGGATATTAATTTTTTTAAAGTACAGCAGTAAACCAATTATTTTTCTGTATTTCTTTTTCTTCAGAATTTTTTTTTTAATTAAACTCACTGTTTCCTCATTTGTCTGCGCTGTTAGATACCTGAATGCACTTGAAAACATGACTCAGGGCATCTGAGTATATTTTTTAAGAAAAACATAGTATCTTTTTAGATTTCCGAAATACGGACTTGATTCAGCATTTTTCTGTGGATTCCCATCAAAAAGAGTCCAACACTAAATCAGGAAAGAAATAGCCTTTCTCTGGCAAACATGAGCTGCACATCTTATAACTTGTCACGTTTTTACTTCCCCTCATTGCTGTCATGAGGGAGCAAGTGTACTCTCTTCTGATCTCCAGGAGAACTGGAATCTGTCAGGCTCCTGTATGTATAAGCATTCCTAGGGAGAATCAATTCATAGAAACAGGGCAAAACTGTGATTTTTTCCACTCCACTCCTCACATTTACTTGTTTATCTAAAGGAATGTAAAAGCTATACAAATAGTAATTACTTTAATGTTTGTTTAGCCTATGGAAAAATGTAAGAGTGCACTGCACGCTGATATACTGTGCATTGGTTTACTATCTGACCACACCTTGCCTTTATGTAATTGCTGATAATTTTCTCATATATATTACACTTTTAATCATCTATTAAAGCATGTAAATGAAAATAATTTTCTCACTCTTCGTGCTTACTTTGACTCACCGTTTATGTTAATGCTAACAGTAGATTATAAAATAACTTTTCAATGTATTTGTCAGTAAGCATAACAATTTAGATTTGTATGTGTGTGTGCTATCTTTATATTTCAGTTGTGTTCAAACTGTTTAATTCAATTTTCTGCTTTTAAAGACTGAACTGGAAAATATTGAAGTGACACAAGGAATGTCAGCAGAGACAGCAGTAACTTTTCTCAGCCGTCTGATGGCAATGGTTGATGTACTAGTATTTGCCAGTTCTCTAAATTTTAGTGAGATTGAAGCTGAAAAAAACATGTCTTCTGGAGGACTAATGCGACAGTGCCTAAGGCTTGGTAAGTCAGCAGACAGTATATTAAATAATTGCTTACAGATCAATGCGCTACAGATGGATCAGATAGTGACATGTGTAGGAAAGGACTTGTACTGACTATGATGTGATAAAATAACAGTCACATTATTGATTTGATACATTTTAAGCTTAATTTAGGCACAAGAATAAGTTAAAATGATGTGTTTGAAATTCTTTCTGATGTTTGGGGGAGTAAAAATATTAAATATAAGAAAATAAATGTAGATTTTTTTTTTTCCTTAAAACTGTGTTGCTGCCTGCATGCTGCAGGTTTCCTTATTCAATTCTCCATGGTTATGGAAGACTACCTGTAGTCTATGTAAGACTAAAAGCATAGGATGCATGTGCAGACTCTGTAGTCCTTAATTTATGTTGCAGCTGTCTAGCACCTCTCTTCACTGCTTATTATTTGCTATATACTCTTACAATTAATTTAGGAAACTTAAAAAATTATGATTAATTCAAACTATTCTATGCAAACTATTAACAGTTTATCCTTGTGAGCATTAAATTTTGACTATCATCTGCCATGTTGTTTTCCTAGTGTTACATCCCACATACTTTTTAATTTCTCAAGTTATGAATATTTTTTGTAATCGGTCCTGTTATTATTCATACCAGTTATGTCAGTGATAATTACACTGCTTCTAGTATAAAACATGTAGTTTATTCTCTATGATCAATTTCATGAAATTCTACTGTTTTTTCTATTGTAGCTGTAAGTACATACTTCAGATTTTAACTGTTAATAACTGATCAGTAACATACAAGAGCTGCAGTTCAAGGACTAATGATTTTCAAATTTTAATATAGTGATGTAACAGTCATATAAAGCAGTTGTTCAAAGAAAGAATGGAATGAGTAAGTCAGCATAATGGTTTGCTTAGTACTGACAGAGTCTAATGTGAGAACTGCGTTGCACTTACTTGGACATGATTATTGACATATCAAACTAGATGTATGGACTATTATTAATTTAATAATGGAAAATATTCTAATGTGTAGCATTTCCATAATATTTCAGTTTGTTGTGTGGCTGTGAGAAACTGCTTAGAATGCCGGCAAAGGCAGAGAGAGAGGGTCAACAAGACATCATTAATCAGCAGTAAGACTCAGGACGCCCTTCAGGGTGTAACTGCAGCAGCAGCAACCAAGGTAACCCAGTCTACAGTTACCAGTAGGAATGACAAGTCTGTACCACTGCTTTATAGGATCAGAAAATAACTGTAACTGCCTTCTTAAATGTCTGGCAAAAGCTTAAGTGGTTTAAAGTAAAAGTATTTGCGGGAGTGTGTTTGAAAGAAGAAAACATTAATTGCAGTAGTATGACCAAAACAATTTTAAACACTTTTTTCACTCTTGCATGGCCTACTTCGAAGATTAAGTCCCATTACTCACCTCTGTCATATATACCTGCATAGCTTTTTTAATCTGTCAAGGCGCTTGCAGTCTTGATGAAATCCTGCAATCACGTCTTCGTTGGTGTAACATCTGAGTCCCGGTAACTTTAACAGCCCTTTGCATCTATATTAGGTATCAATATTTTCCATCTAATTTTAAGAATTAAACTTGTCTAATATTCAAATACAACTTAGTTTTTGCAGTTTCTTTAATTAATTGTTAATCTCCTTTTTCATAAAAAAACCCTGAAAACCGAAACTTGTGTACTGCTTTAGGACTTTGAGAGTCCTAGAGCTAAGATCTCAAGAGTTTAGCATAGCCCATGACTAAAGTACAACACTTTGCATGATCAAAAAGTTTCTTTTTTTCTGCTACTATACTCTCATTACTAAATTCAGTGGTTTTTCTTCTCTAAAAACTTTTTTCAGATAGCATTTACCAATTCAGCTCTTTTCACAATATCATTTCATTAAATATCACTAAAAACATTACATTTCTCCACGTTACCTCACTAAGTGCAAAGCAAATCAGTGTGAGGGGACTTTTAGATATTTAGACCTCATTTTTAATACGTTGTCATTTTTGAAAGGAAGCATACTACTCTATGCTTTCATAGTAATAGCAGTTATTCTGTAATAGCCTGTAATAATTCTCAGTAAAATGAACATGAACTGATTTTTAAAAGTATGCTAATTGTTTTTAAATTTAACACACATATTAGAAAAAATTGCTATGAAACAACTGTAATCTGAAATAATCTTTTGTGTGCAAATTATTATCTAAGCTCTGAGAAGAGATACAGTTGTTCCGAGGTACTTGGAAGATGTTACTGTTTATATCTAAGTTAGTATTAAGACAATAATATTGCTTAATTCTAGAACTCTTGTCTGAGTATTATGTTGGAAGTATATTGGTAGTAAAAAATCATGTAAGATTGATGCAATATCTAAAAAAGGTGTCAAATTCAAGTCCTAATAGAAATGCTTTGATATTTGAGGGAACTAAATCTCACTATTTTTTATTTTTAGACTCCCCTTGAAAATGTCCCTGGCAATCTTTCTCCTATAAAAGACCCTGATAGGCTTCTTCAGGATGTTGATATTAATCGTCTACGAGCAGTTGTTTTTCGTGATGTGGTGAGTAATACGTGCTATAATCCTTTCTTCTGCAAAATCTTCACTTATATTTTGAGAGAGATTTTGATTGTCCCTGAATTAAAATTATCCTTAATGTGTTGCACTTCTTATATTATCTGCTCATGTCTCTGTAGCTACCAACCACTTTCTGCTCTTTAAAATCATACTAGTAAGCTATTTGAGATTAGTAGTTAGCAGTCAGACTTTATATTAGCCAAATAATCATAGCCAGAATAAATCAGTTATAACCTGTGTTGATTAAAGCCTGTGTTGATTAAAACTATATTGCTAAAGGTGTCAGGTATTTGTCTAACGAGGGTAGGAGGAATTATTATATGTATTACAGAAGTACATTAAATTGATTTAGAAAAAGAATTTTTACTTCTGCTAAACATGTATTTACATATACAAATGTATTTTAAAATGTTTTTCAGAGTTTTCTGCAACTATTTTTAGCATAAAATTGTACCACTATGTGTTTGTTTTTGAAAGTAGTACAATAAGAATTGTTATTATATATACAGAAATACATGTATCGCGGTTTAAGCCCAGCCATAACTCACGCAGTTTCTTACTCCCCCCACTTCCTTCCCCTCCTCTCTGGGAAGGGTGGGGGTGGGGGGGGGAATCAAAATAATGTAACTCCCACGGGTTGAGATAAGAACAGTCCAGTAGCTAAGGTGTAACACAAACCACTACTGCTACCACCAGTAATAATTTTGATGATAAGGGAAACAACAAGGGGAGAGAATACAACTGCTCCCCACCCGCTGACCGATACCCAGCCCGACCCTTTCAGTGTTCTAACGCTTGCAGGTCCCTACCCCCAGTTTTTATATCCTAGGCATGACCTGTTGTGGCATGGAATACCTCTTTGGCTAGTTTGGGTCAGATGTCCTGTCTCTGCTTCCTCCCCGCTTCCCCTCCTCCCTAGCAGAGCATGAGACTCAGAAAATCCTTGATCAGACTAAACATTTGAGCAATAACTAAAAACACTGGCGTTATCAGCACTGTTCCCAGGCCAAAAGTCAAAACCACAGCACTGCGCTAGCTACTAAGAAAGAGAAAAATGACTGCCGCTGCTGAACCCAGGACAACATGTTATGTTTTACATTTATTTAAATTAGAGTCCAGGAAAACTAGGATTGCTGCTTACAATCCTGTTGAGGGAGAAGTCAGACTATAGGAGCTGGGATTTACTGCTGGAGGAAAAACAGTGGTATATCCTTCCTGCTTTTACATGTTAGCAGAAGGTGTTATGCCTGCTATGCATCCAGTGTTAGCTGGAAAAGCATCAGTGAGCTTTTTTTTCTCTCTCAGCAGTACTGAGGATTACCTTCTTATGGAGGGAGCTTTCAGACTCATCCTTGGGGCAGCGAAAGTCAGTTGCCCTTGCAGTTGGAAAGCCTTCAAAGAACTCTGAGCAGAGTCAGACCTCTGTTCTGAAAAGCTCATTGATTCCACAGTCTCAGAGATTTTTGAGTTGCCAAATTACCTGTAAAATTTAGTACTTAATATATTCTGTGGGCATAGTACTCCACTGAAAATCTATTAAATCTTCTACCTAATCCATTTGCTTCTATATTAACAGGCATAACATTTCAGAAAGGTATTATTAAGCCTTGTGATGATTTTGTGTGAAAATTCTATGGAAATGTCTGATACTATAGATCTGTTCCTTTTTTGCCAACACAGGATGACAGCAAACAGGCTCAGTTCTTAGCTTTGGCTGTAGTCTACTTTATTTCTGTTCTGATGGTCTCCAAATACCGTGATATCCTAGAGCCACAACGAGAAACTGCAAGGTCTGGGAGCCAGGCAGGTAGAAATATCAGACAAGAAATAAATTCACCAACAAGTACAGGTACTTTTGTTTTCTTCAAATGTTATTTGATTTTATTAGAACTGCAATTACTTTACCACGAAGTATTTTTAATGAGTAGCTTAAGATCTGACTAAGAAAATATGTGCTACTTCCTTGCTCTATGATCATTTGTTTCGTTAACATGAATACATTGACCGATTTCTGTTATTGTTTGCTTATAGGCTATAACTAATTTCTATCTGTATAGTGCTTTTTAACTCCTTTTTTTCTTTAATTTGACAATATTTAAAAAGAAGCAGGGTGCCTGACCAAGTTTAAGCTGTGAAGTACAAGCACAGCTTCCTTAATCTGTTGTTAGGAAAAATAGATACCTTTAACTCTCAACCATGAAATGTATAAACAGCAAACACAGCTGTTTGCCCCTGTGAACTCCTTTTGTTTGAGTGAGGAGGTTTATGAAAGGGTACTGGTGGAGGACTGAGTACTTTCCTGGAGTCCTGCTGTGTTGATGCTTGCATTTAAAAGCCTATGGAAACAATATGATAAAAAGGAAACATTTCTGTCGCCTTCTTTGACTGAGCTGTTTGTGATTTTTAGTAGTAGCAGTGACTTCTGCTAGCATGTGCTCTTCAGCCTGAGAGTCTGTTAGCTGTCAGAACTCATCAGAAATTAGGAATCTAGACTTTACCCCATGTTGTATTAAATATTTTCAACAGTTCAGTAAGGTTTTTTTTTCAAGTCTGGTTGGACTGATTATAGCTGCACCTTCTGTGTGAAAAGAGCTGAAAACAGTAATTGAATTTGTGTGTGAAGCTCTTTATGTGTGTTTTTCTTATTGTATTGATCTTCGATTACTTCATTTATGGAGTTGCTAATTTTCATTCTTCATAGACTTTATCTTTTAATTTGTGTCATATTTATATTTAGTCATTGTTTTCTAATTCATCATGATGTTTTCATTTGCTACGTATACATAATTTTTAAAGTCCATGTACTTGGAGGCTTTTCATTATAAATATACCTGAGCATTGTCAGTTATGAGAAATAATAATTTTTTGTGCCTTCCTGGTTATATGTTATGGTTCTGCAGTCAGAAACTGCTGGTTTCAGTGAACTGTATCAGCCACGACTGTCTTGCCTCTGTTCCTGTATATATATAAGTATATATATATTTCTGTGTCTCTTCTTCCCCATGAATGTTGCTCTTGAAGTGCCCAAATAATAGGTATGCTGTTCCTATCTCTGGATACAGAAATTGTTTTCTTCCTTTAGAAATGCATTTTTTTGTTGATAAAACCATATTTGCATGTTTCAATGAGATAGGATATCTGTCATGGATCCACAGTGGACCAGGCCACCCATGACTACTACTAGCTGGCTCACATTTGATTCCATGATTTTCTCCACAGTTGTGGTCATACCATCTATCCCTCACCCAAGTTTGAACCATGGATTCCTTGCCAAGTTAATTCCTGAGCAGACCTTTGCCCACTCATTTTACAAAGGTAATATTAACATCATCTCC
Source organism: Forpus xanthops (assembly GCA_032466535.1). NCBI lineage: Eukaryota > Metazoa > Chordata > Aves > Psittaciformes > Psittacidae > Forpus > Forpus xanthops. Next base: position 28,048 of record JASSUY010052653.1, on the reverse strand, counting down.
TAACCTGTTTGGGTGTTGTTATTTAATGTAATGTAATTCAAGAACTAACTGTGATGTAATTGTTGATAAATAAATATACGCCTCAGGTTACATGGAGATCAGACCTGATACCTTTAAAACTTTACTTACTGCCTACATTTCTCTAGGAAATCTCTTTCCCTCTTTTTACTACCATTTATTAACTTTATTTATTATGTGGAAAAAAATTAAAAAGTCCATCAAGAGGAGGGAATGAATCTAGAAATTTTTAAATGCTTTTGGTTTCTGGTTATTCTTTTACAATATTAGGTCCGTAAAAATAAAAACAGGGCTATATTAAAAATATTGCGTACCACAAGCATGTAGTACTTTTGTAGTATTCCCTTTCCCTATATCTTTTCCTACTGTTTGCCTTTCTCATTTTTTTCTTGCCTTCTTGATGGTATGTAAACCTCTGATATTGTACATATTGTGAATTATTTTATGCCTGTTAGTTAATGTGCTGTGCTGTGTTTTTCTTGAAGGAAGCTGCTTTTGTGACCACAGCGACTATTATATGTTTTGGGCCTGATTTGTTTTGTTTGTTTGCTTGTTTGTTTGTTTGTTTTAATAGATACTGTATAGTGTAGGGAACCTGTGTTTCAGATGTCATTTCTTGAAAGAGTGTTACCTGAATGTAACTTCAGCCAACTTCTCATGTACATTGCCCCATTTATTTGCATGCACTGTGCTGCAAACACAGAAATGTAAAATAGGTTAAAAATTTAGTCTGATAAAAATGTTCTTGGTATAATTTTGAAAAAAATCTCAGTGGCTATAAAGACTAATTTATAAGAAGTTTGAGAAGTTTAAAATTGCATCCTGTTTAAAAGAACAGAAATAGTTAACTTTCTACATTAGTGATAATGAAGCATGTTTATCATATGCTGTTCTTGGAGCTTGATGTTAAAATACTCATAACACCAACTTAATTCTGGCATTTCTTAAACATCGGTTCGCACATGTATGTATATTATAAATTGTTTTAAATTCTTACAGTTAGTAAGCCAGGGTTTGTGATTTTGATTAATAAGACTATTGCCCGCCACAAAATGAAAAAAAGAAAACATTTAATTTGCTGATGTAATATTCTTTTTGTGATGTAGTTGCATTTATGTGACTTAATCTGTCATTGATAAAACAAGGAATCATTTGCTCTTATTTCGGAAGTGTACTGCAGTGCTACATGGTACAATAGAATAAATCCTCAAATTTTATTAAATACAGCTTTCTCTCTTTTTTTTTTTTTTTTAGGACATGTTTCTGTGTATCCAGCATAGGATACTTCATTCTTAGCTACCTTTGCTAGAAAATTTGGGTTGTTAGACTGCCTCAAAGCACAAAGACATTTTAATTTTTATTAAATTTAATAAAAGAAAAATAACATACACAACATAGATTATATTGTCCCTTGTATAAATCTTGGTATTCAAGTGACAAAAGAAGGGGAAAACCAGATAGTTTTTCTTATCCACATACAGTACCCGACCAAAATAAACCTAATGAAAGCGGAAAAAAGTTTCAGAAGAAATAGAGGCAGCCATACAAACTCAGAAGAATATTTCCAATAAAGCATTTTTTAAGAATTGTGTCTTCTATACTATTTTTGATAGTACTTGTTTTACCTTGAGGTAAACTAAAATACAGGTTTGTTTTTAAAATAATTCAATAAAGCTATAGCAAAAGTGGGAGCAGGATACAAAAGAACATTGTTTTGGCTCTAGAAACAAATTATTCAGAACAAAATGTTATGTCCAGCTGCTTGTTATGTGCAACTTCTTTGTTGATACAATCACATCATACAAGGTTTTGACCTCATGAGGTCTCAGCCTCTTACAACTAGCCGTTTTATGCAGAAGAGATGTTTTCTGCTTTTTCTATTCTGATCCCAGCCCCTCCATTTTGAACATTAGCATGCAGTGAAACTAACTAACTAACTAAATAAATTGTCAACACTGTCAGAAAACGCTAAAATTCAAAACCTATGTTTTCATTTCAAGAAAGTCGATTGCTGTCCTTTTAGTGATCAGACATACTTTCAGATGTTGGCAGTGAGTGTGTAAGATTTTGATATCATTTTAAATTTTAAGGTATTTTAACATATCATTGAGAGGTTTATTGTAGCATTATTAGTAAGTACATATTTTAAAGCAAAATCCTACTTATTAAAAATTTATAAAAATTCAGTTTTTATGTGGAAGTCTCTACATTTTTTTCATTCCATGTGACACTAAATGGATGTAAAGGATTTATCCTTTGTCATTCCAATTTACTACAGCAAATTGTGACATTATTGCTAGAACTGTACAAGACTTCTTTGGGACAGATCTCTAGGAATTAAGGGAGAGGGACTGGTAGCTTAAAATGAGTTTATTTTTAGTAGATGGAATTTAATTATCTGACCAGGAAACCTGTTGGGTAAGATAGGAGTAGGTATATTGTCAGTACGTAAGTGAGATACTTATTTTCTTAGTGATGCTTCCTTTTTTTCTTTGCATGGGACAATATCTTTAATTAAAATATATTTTAAGTATGTGTGAAATCCTGCTTGTCTCAGGCACATTACAGTATGTGATTGGTGTATAATTCTTATGAGTAACTACAGCTGGTGTCAAGTGCAGGTTACAAGAATTTTAAACATTATACTTAATATAAAACTTTTCCCTTCAACATCATACAAAATATTGACCCTTGCGTAGTTTGTTGATGATATTCTATACAAATAAAACATTGTCTTGAAATAAAAGACTTTAAAATATGCTTTGCAGAGAAATTTATGCTACTTTCACTTACAGATGTTTGTGGGTGGTAAAATAAGGATTTAATGTTTCTTTTACTGTTAATTATAGATTGTTCACAAGCTGTATGTTATCTTACAGTGCTTGAAGGAGAAGGGACACACCTGGGAAGGAAAAATTAAACCAATTGTGTCCATGACTACTATTTAACAATACAAATGTTATTTTCTTTATAACATTCTATACTTCTGTATTTATTTTTATTTCTAGCCAGATCCATGGGGAGGGGAAAAATGTGTCTCTATCTGTAGATTTACTCCTTGTCATATTTTTTTTTTTTTTGGCAAGCGTTTGGATTTCTTTTACTAGTTTCTGGTAACTATAAAGATTCTGCAGCTTCTAAAATAGTCTTTATACTGTCAGAACTTGCAAAATGAAATGAAAATTCCTTCTCTTTTCAGTTTAGGTCATATACAGTATTACTTGCTGGAGCCATTTATTATCACGTTCTCAGGGAAAAAAGCAGATCAAAACTACTCTTTTACATCTGAAAGACATATGAAAAACACAGTCCTACAAAAATAAATATTGCCAGGCTTGCTTCCTTCTGTTCACAATACCAAAGAATTAGAATAAGCTAGGTTTTTGAGATGTCCAGCGGCTCAGTTTCTCTGCATTAGTGAGGATTTAAAAATGGGAGACTTTAAACAAACGATTATTTAAATGTAAGAGCCTGTCAAGTGGTCTAAAAAGTTGCCTGGCCTACAGACATTTTTGTTCATCAAATTTCTTCAACTGGTTTCAATGTAATTAAAATATGGAGGTATAGTAAAGATGGGAATAGCATTAAAAATTTCTTTAACAGAAGGAGAGAGCTGTTTTCTCTTGAATAGTCAAAAACGATAGAAACGTTCTTTAGCATTCTTACTATCTCTGTGACTGCAATATGACCAATAGCTCTGTACTAGATTTTCAGTTTTTATCACAAAATCATCAGTTATGTGTGAGATGTCCTTTCTGGAAAATATCAGTAGTGACTCAGTGTCTGAGCTAGACATCCTAGTCTCCTTTTATAATAGGTGGGGAGAAGTTAAGTACAATTCATCTGGTGTCCTTTAGAGATTTGCTTAAATGAGACATAAATAGGGCACTAGAAATTCCTATCTTTTTCCATTCCCTGTAGATGTCTTTGCAGATCACTGCTTTGGTCAGATTAATCCTGGCTCCTTTAGCATCAAAGAATCATAGAATAGTTAGGGTTGGAAGGGACCCTAAGATCATCTAGTTCCAACCCCCCTGCCATGGGCAGGGACACCTCACACTAAACCATGCCACCCAAGGCTCTGTCCAACCTGGCCTTCAACACCACCAGTGCTGGAGCACTCACAGCTTCCGTGGGCAACCCATTCCACTGTCTCACCACCCTCACAGTAAAGAACTTCTTCCTCATATCTAACCTAAACTTCCTTTGAAGTTTGAACCCATTACCCCTTCTCCTCTCAGTACAGTCCGTCATGAAGAGTCCCTCCCCAGCATCCATATAGGCCCCCTTCAGATATTGGAAGGCTCCTATGAGGTCTCCACGCAGCCTTCTCTTCTCCAGACTGAATAGCCCCAACTTTCTCAGCCTATCTTTATAAGAGGTGCTCCAGTCCCCTGATCGTCCTTTGTGGCCCTCCTCTAGACTTGTTCCAGCAGTTCCATGTAGTTTTTATGTTGAGGACACCAGAACTGCACACAATACTCCAAGTGAGGTCTCACGAGAGCAGAATAGAGGGGCTGGATCACCTTTCTCAACCTGCTGGTCATGCTCTTCTTGATGCAGCCCAGTATATGGTTGGCTTTCTGGGCTGCAAGAGCACACTGCCGGCTCATGTTCATTTTTTCAACGACCAACACCCCCAAGTCCTTCTCTGCAAGGCTGCCCTGAATCTCTTCGCTACCCAACCTGTATGTGTGCCTGGCATTGCTCCAACTCAGGTGTAGGACCTTGCACTTGACATGGTTAAACTTCATCAGGTTGACATCAGCCCACCTCACAAGCATGTCAAGGTCCCTCTGGATGCAATTCCTTCCCTCCAGCATATCATCTGAACCACATAGCTTAGTGTCATAGGCAAACTTGCTGAGGGCACACTCAGTCCCGCTGTCCATGTCACTGACAAAGATGTTGGACAAGACCAGTCCCAACACCAATCCCTGAGGGTCACTACTCGTTACTGATCTCCAGCTGGACATTGAGCCATTGAGCACCTCTCTTTGCACGCGGCCATCCAGCTAGTTCTTTATCCACCAAGTGGTCCACCTATGAAGTTGATGACTCTCCAACTTAAGAGACAGGGATATCATGTGGGACAGTGTCGAGCACTTTGCACAACTGAGTAGATGGCATCAACTGCTCTACCCCGTCCATCAGTTCCATTGCTCCATCAAAGAAGGCCACCAGATTGGTCAGGAAGGATTTCCCCTCAGTGAAGCCATGCTGGCTGTCACCAAGCACCTTGTTGTTTTTCATGTGCCTTAGCATGCCTTCCAAGAGAATCTGCTCCAACATTTTGCCAGGCACAGAGGTGAGGCTGACTGGTCTGTAGTTCCCCGACTCATCCATTTTCCCTTTCTTGAAAACGGGATTATATTTCCCTTTTTCCAGTCATCAGGAACTTCACCTGACTGCCATGATTTTTCAAGTATGATGGACAGTGGCTTAGCAACTTCATCTGGCAGCTCCTTCAGGACCCACGGATGGATTTCATCAGGTCCCATGGACTTGTGTATGTTCAAGTTCCTAATAGGGTCTCGATCCAGATCCTCTCCTACAGTGGGCATAGGGTCTTCATTCTCACAATCCCTGTGTCTGCCTTCTAAGACTTGGGTGGTGTGGTCAGAGCATTTGCTGGTGAAAACCAAGGCAACGAAGTCATTAAGAACCTCAGCATTCTCTAAATCCAGGATAGCCAGTTCTCCCAATAGCTTCCGGAGGGAGCCCACATTGTCCCTAATCTGCATTTTATTTGCAATGTACTTATAGAATCCCTTCTTGTTATCTTTAACATCCCTAGCCAAGTTCAATTCTAAGTGGGTCTTACCTTTCCTAAACTGGTCTCTACCTTCCTGAACAACATCCCTGTATTCTTCCCAGGCCACCTGTCCTCACTTCCACCTTTTATAAGCCTCTATTTTTCCTTTGACTTTTCCTCAATAGCTCCTTATTCATCCAAGGAAGTCCCCTGGCAGTACCGCACCACTTTGCAGCAGGTGATCAACAACATCAGTATCAACCAACAGCCTTGGGCCCCCCTGTTCTCTAGGGCTATATCCCATGGAACCTTACTACGCAGGGTTCTGAAGAGGCCGAAGTCTGCTCTCTTCAAGTCCAGGGCAGTGAACTTGCTGCACACTCTTCTCACCGTCCTGACGATCTTGAATGCGATCATCTCATGATCGCTTCAACCAAGGCTGCCCTGAAGCATCATGTTTCTAACCAGCCCTTCCCTGCTGGTGAGGGCGAGGTCAAGCATGGCACCTCTCCTTGTCAGCTCTTCTATTATTTGCAAGAGGAATCTGTCTTCCACACAATCGAGGAACTTTCTGGATTGCTTATGCCAACAAATATCAGGGTGGTTGAAGTCCCCCTTGAGAACAAGGGCCTGCTAGTGTGAGGCTGTTCCTATCTGTCTACAGAGTACTTCATGCATAGACTCCTCTTGATCAGGTGATCTGTAACAGATTCCCACAGTACTGTTTCCTATCGCTGTTCTCCCTTTAACGCAGACCCACAAACTCCCTCTTAACTGCTCATCTGTCTCCAGACAGAGTTCCATACTCTCCAGCCTATCTCTAACGTAAATAGCAACTCCCTGTCCCTGCCTGCCAGGCATTGTCTTTCCTAAACAGATTGTAACTTTCCAACACTCTAGTCATAGGAGCCATCCCACTATGTTTCTGTGATGCCTATACTCCATAGATGTGCATACATCTCTAATTCATCTTATTTGTTCCCCATGCTATGAATGTTTGGATAGAGGCATCTGAGCCAAGCTCCAAATGAAGCCAACAGCTGGAATATCTCCACATTGTTCTGAGTGTTTACTATAGGTGCTGGCAAGCAACTGGGTGTGTTGAGATGGAATGACGCCCTCCTCCCCAAAACATCTAGTTTAATGCTTCCTTGATCAGTCTGGCAAGCTTCCTACCAAATCCACTCTTCCTTTTCTTTGTCAGATTAGCTCCACCAGCCCCCAATATACCTGGCCTACTAATTGAGTCCCATGTTCCAGGTACCCAAACCCCTAACCATTTATTAACCTGGCCAATCCTCCTAGCCTTTTTAAGGTCCTCCCCTGTATTCTGGAGAATTGACAAAAAGACAATCTGAGCTCTAGAGCCCACCACCACCTCTCCCAGGGCTCTGTAATCCTTTTTAATGTTCTCTGGGCTACCACTATCTATATCACTAGCATGCACATGGATCATTAGAAGTGGGTAACAGTCAGTGGGACTTACTAGAGCAGGCAGTCTCTCTGCAATATCCGTGATCCAATCCCCTGGTAGGCAACACACCTCTCCTGAGACTAGTTCAGGCCAACAGATGGGTGCCTCTGTTCCTTTCGGAGTAGAGTCCTCTATTACGACCCACCACTTTTTCCTGACAGCACCAGTAGTAATCTTCTTTACCAGTGCATCAGCCGGTTGTTCCTGCTGAGAGTGTGTTTCCTCATCAGCCCCCTGCGGGACAGCAAAGTTGTTCTGGGTGGGGACAACAGATTTAGGAGGAAGGCCCTTGCTTTTAATTGTCCTCTTCCTCCCTTTTGTTTTTTTCTGTTACTATTTCCCAGCTTCCTGGGTTAGCAGCCTCCTTCTTCTCTCCAAGAACTACAGTGGGTTGTTGTGGACCCTGCAGTGCTGCTTCCTCTCCGCTCCCCTGACACCTTTCAGCCTATTGACAGCGTCCCGCAGCTCAGCCCCTGCTGCAGGAGGATCTCCACCAGGGAGCACTGAGTGCAGCCCTGAGCATTGTGCAGCCTCCCCTCACCAGAGCAGTGCAGGCGCTTTCTGCAGCCCGAGCTCCGTGCTGCAGCCTCCCCTCTCGTCAGCTCTGTCTGGGTGCCTACACTAGCCACGGCCTGGGCAGCCAGAGCAGAGTCCCAGACCAGGGCCTGGTCATGCGATGAGTGCCCACCATCCCGCTCACCATCCTGCTCAAACTGCCTGGAACCTGCCCTGTTTGTCCGCCCTGTTCACAGCATTCCTTAGGGCAGGCTTTCACTCAGTCAGGGCAGGTGCTGCTCCTCCTGGCTCTGCCTCCTGTGAGTCAGCTGCTCGCATCAGCTGAGCTGTCTGCTCCTGGGCGAGTCCCGTGGAGGAGTTGAGGCTCCGTCCATGGCTCTCGCCGCTGTAAATTGAGGCTCATGAGCGCTGAGCTTCACCCCACTCAGGTGTTGAAGGCGGCCTCTCTTGAGCTGCTCACCTCATCAGTTGACTGGTAATGGCCAATGATGCCTGGTTTAAATCTGCTGCCACCTTTGACTAGGCTTAACTGAATTCTAGACCCAAAACTTGCTTTATGACAAAAGCTGTCATGAAATTCTTTGATCTCAGACACTTAATCCAGTCTAATGACATTATATGCCTAGTGATATCCCCATCCCATAGATAACTAATTTCTTACATCTATGTTTATAGATATATATTCTTTATGAGTACTACATGTATATGGTTTGAAAGTAAGGACTGTATATCCATCTAAACCCTTATGCAGTGTCTACAATTTAATGATTGGCATGCATGTTCCCTTTGTACCTGGTGTCTAATAAATCTAAACAATGCATATCATTATCCCTACAATAGCCCATTTCTTCTCTACCTGTTTAACAGTGTGCAATGCAACCAATCTGCTCCTCTCTTCATTGTAAAGTATTTTTGAATGCCGATTTGTTTCAATGTACTGATTTTCAGTTTTGTTCTTTTTTGTCTTTTAGTTATTTCAATCTTTTTTGCCTGCTGAGTACTTGAGATCCTCAAAGTAAACTATTCGTTGCATTCAGATGCACTAGTAAACCGCTTTATAAAAATCGTTGGCTTTCGTTTTCAGTAGCGTCTTCCACAAAGATCGTGTGCAGGAAATCCTAATTGTTGTATTTAGTAGGGATGTAGTACTAAAGCTTAATTTTGACTCCTGGTGATGGCAGATGATATCAAGTCCCTTTTCAAATTCAGAAGAATGAACATGGTCCTTGTAAGCAATGCTACTTTCTATGGAAGCTGCTTCTATTTTCTTTTGTAAGCAAACACATAAAATTATTCTCAATGTCACAGGAGATTCAGGTTTTTGTAGGATTGTTATCAAGACTCTTTCAAGGCTTCTGACCTTATGGCATATTCTGAAAATGCCTCTGAGCAGTGGAACTAGCCAGTTCCAGCAGCTATTTTCAGATGAAATTGTGTAAGTCAAGGCATCGTCAGTGGTGTGTACTTCTAGTCAGCAGGAACTCCCCTTGTGAACTGAGCATAAAATGCTGAAATCCATATTTCAGGAATAGCAGGAATTAGAGCAGCTTTAGAAAGTAATACTTTCACTTTGGTTAATTTCTGTGGTAAGATAGGGACGTTTTCATCTGGGATGAAGATATCTGTTGTTATGTCTGGAAGGTGTGGAATTTGAAACTGAAAAATTGAGAATAGCCCTTTCTCTTACCAGGTTGAGGGTAATCAGTACATCTTTGAGAGCTGATTATCCTGTTATTTAAGTAAGTCATGGAAGAAATGGAGGTACATGGCACCTTCTGTTAATAGCAGGCCCTTGTCCTCATGGGAAATTTCATCTCGATATCTGTTGGAGGGACGTTACGGCCCAGCACAAGCAATCCAGTAGGTTCCTCTATTGTGTGGAAGACAGATTCCTCTTGCAAGCAATAGAAGAGCCAGCAAGGAGATATGCCACACTTGACCTCGTGCTCACCAACAGGGAAGGGATGGTTGGGAATGTGACGCTCCAGGGCAACATTGTTTCTAGTGATCATGAGATGGTGGAATTTGAGATCCTCAGGGCAATGATAGTATATAGGGATATAGCCCTAAAGGACAGGGGGGCACAAGAATGCTGGTTAATATTCAAGGATCACCTTCTCCAAGCTCAGGAGCATTGTGTCCTGACTAGAAGGAGATGGACAAGAAGAGCAGGAGACCTCCATGGATGGATAAGGAGTTACTGAAGAAACTCAGAAGGAAAAAGGAAGCATAAAGAAGGTGGAAGTGAGGACAGGCAGCCTGAGAAGAATACAGGGACACTGTCCAGAAGGCTAGGGACCAGGTTAGGAAAGCTAAGGCCCAATCAGAATTGAGTCTGACCAGGGATGTGAAAGAACAGGAAGGGCTTCAGTAGGTATATCACAAACAGAAGGCAAACTAGGGAATATGTGGGCACTCTCTGGAAGCTATCAGGAGAACTGGCTAGCCAGGGTTTGAAGAAGGCTGAAGTTATCAGTGACTTCTTTGCCTCAGGTTTCACTGGCAAATGCTCTGAGCACACCACCCAAGTCTTGGAAAGCAGACACAGGGATTGTGAGAATGAAGACCCTAGGCGTACTGTAGAAGAGGATCTGGTTCTAGACCATCTTACAAACCTGAACGTACACAAGTCTATGGGACCTGATGAAATTCATCCGTGGGTCCTGAAGGAGCTGCCAGATGAAGTTGCTAAGCCACTGTCCATCATATTTGAAAAATCATAGCAATCAGATGAAGTTCCTGATGACAGGAAAAAGGGAAATATAACCCCCATATTCAAGAAAGGGAAAATGGATGAGTTGGGGAACTACAGAGCAGTCAACCTCACCTCTGTGCCTGGCAAAATGTTGGAGCAGATTCTCTTGGAAGGCATGCTAAGGCACATGAAAAAACAACAAGGTGCTTGGTGACAGCCAGCATGGCTTCACTGAGGAGAAATCCTTCCTGACCAAACTGGTGGCCTTCTTTGATGGAGCAATGGAACTGATGGATAGGGGAAAAGCAGTTGGCATCATCTACCTGGACTTGTGCAAAGTTTGACACTGTCCTGCACAATATCTTTTTCTGTAAACTGGAGAGACATCAATTTGGTAGATGGACACTCGGTGGATAAAGAACTGGCTGGATGGCTGCACACAGAGAGTTTCAGTCAACTGCTCAATCTCCAAATGGAGAATAGTAACAAGTGGGGTAGCAAGTGGAGACCAACCTCAGGGATCAGTGTTGGTCCAGTCTTGTTCAACATATTTGTTGGTGACATGGACAGTTGGATTGAGCGTGCCGTCAGCAAGTTTGCCAACAACACTTAGCTTTGTGGTCCAGTTAATATGCTGGAGGGAAGGAATGGCATCCAGAGGGACCTTGACATGCTTGTGAGGTAGGCTGATGCCAACCTGATGAAGCTTAACCATGACAAGTGCAACATCCTGCACCTGCGTCGGAGCAATCTCAGGCACAGCTACAGGCTGGATAGAGAAGTGGTTCAGAGCAGCCGGGCAGAGAAGGACTTAGGTGTGTTGATCAATGAGAAACGTCACCTGAGCCAGCTTCAGTGTGTGCTCACAGCCCAGAAAGCCAACCATATCCTGTGCTGCATCAAAAGGAGTATGATCAGCAGTTTGAAGGAGGTGATCCTGCCCTTGTACTGTGCTCTCGTGAGGCTTCACTTGGAAGTACATAAAAAGGACATGGAACTGTTGGAGCAAGTTCAGAACAAGGCCACGAGGATGATCAGGGGACTGGAGCACCTCCTGTATGAAGATAGGCTGAGAGAGTTGGGGCTGTTTAGCCTGGAGAAGAAAAGACTGCATGGAGACCTCACAGCAGCGTTCTGGTAACCTAAGGGGGTCTACAGGGATGCTGGAGAGGGGCTTTTCATCAGGGACTGTAGTGGTAGGAGATGGGGAAATTTAGATATGAAGAAGAAATTCTTTGCTGTGTGAGTGGTGAGATACTGGAACAGATATGCCCAAAGAAGTAGTAAAAGCTCCATCTCTGGCCGTGTTCAAGACTAGACTGGACAGAGCCTTGGGCAACACCTCACCTCTCATGTGAGGTATGCCTGCCCATGGCAGGGGGGTGGGAGCTAGATGATGTTAGGTCCTGTCCAACCCTAACCATTCTATGATTCTGATTCTATAATAGCTACTAATCAGCCTTATCATGTAAAACCAAATAATCTCTTCAAATTACAGCAATAATTTCAAAATAGTTATATCTCCGATAGTCTGGATTGTCTAACATAAATTTTCTCAATTCTGGTCATTACTGAAACTATCTTTGCTTACCTTCAAGATTTACTGAACTATTGTTTCTTTCAACTGTGCTTCCACATCTTCAGCAATGGAAAAGTGTGAATAAACTCTTCTTTACACTCAGCTGTTAGCGTGCCAATTATTGAGAACACAATTGATGTTAACCAAATAATGTAAAGATATTTCTATTATTGAAAATTGATTTTTCCACTTATCATTATTCAGGAGTGTTTCAGAAATTAAAGCATTGCAACAGTGCAATTCAGCTGATACCATATTGTGCAAAGAAAACCAGTACATAGCTTGTCACAACATTTAATCAAAACTAGATTGGCTTTTCAACTCTGTTGCTATCACTGTCTGTGTATTTCCCAAAGCACTGTAAATGAACAGTTTTCTTAAAGGTATGTGCTGTGGATGGACTGGAAGCTATTGATTTTTTTCCTTGACAGAATGAACTATATTAAAAAGTTGCAGAAACAGCTTTTCCTTTGAAGAAAAGTAAAGCATCAAGTTTTTCTGAAGTCATAGGCCTGCAGTATTCTGGATATCGTATATTGCTACAGTACTGTTTGTATTCCTAATGTCGTAGCATAAAGTTTACCAGCCCATTTTTAAAGTAGCATTTTGCATAAGGATATCAGTCTAGCTATGCAAAGTAGACTAAAGGATTAATTTCTGTTGCCTGACAAAACGTCCTTTGCCGCCACAAAGTTCTGACAAAATTCATGGCTTAATCTTCCCCAAAATCTAGTTATGCATATGTTTTCAAGAAGCTGAGGGAAATGTTGTAAGGGACATAGATGATGATCATGAGAATCAGAATTTAAATTCTACTGATTTTCTGCCTTCTACTTTCCTGAAGAAATATATGCTGCTAATTCCAACTGCCTCTGAGAGGACATGCATTTGAATATCATGAGTTAGATAGAAATAAATACATCTTGATCTAATATTTCCTTTCATCAACTACTTAAGGTGTTAGCAGAAAGGTTTGCACATATATTTCATTTTTAATTGATCAGTTGTGGTGTAAGCCTGAAACAGTTGTAAAAAGTTGTGAGGTTGGTTTTATGTAACATCGATACTTGTTTTCATTTGTGCAAATAACAGCTGTTTTAAAACTTCTGATTCCTCAAAGTAGTGCTTAATATAAAGCATTTTTAGTTTAAGTTTTATCATATATATGGAACATACTCTGTGCTTCACTGTTAACTTTTGCTGGATGCCGTAATCTAAGTGCCAGAATACTTTTACTTTCTTCTGCAAGAAATGTCTCTCAGCATGGGTCAGAAATACGGGCATTATCACAGATAACTGCTAACTGACCTATTTTTTCATTATGTCTTTTTGAATTTACACAAAACAAAAATAAAAAAATAAATTGAAAAATACAAACTGGCAAAACCTAGGGAAATTCACTCAGAAAAAAATACTAACATATTGTTCCTTATTTGTTGTTTGGTTTTGCAGATGTAAACAGCTGGGTTTATGCTCTAAAGTTGACATCTATTTAATACAACTAATTGGTTTCTTAAGTTTTTTCTAAGCATTCGTTGTTAGTGCATTGTTAATGCTTTCTTTTAAGGCTACTGACATTTTGTTTGGCAACCAGCTAATCAGACTAATGTTACATATCTGTCAGGCACTGGGTGAAGGAGATTTGATTAGTAAGGAAGAATTAAGACATTGCCCAAATAGATCAATAGTTATGTTTGTCGTGACTGCTCTTTTTATACTCTTTCTTAGGTCAAGGTAGAAGGAGCTACCCTGTGTGCCCACCTGAGTTCAGGAGTGGTTGCTGGGACAGAAACACATTAAGTCTTTTGAGGAATTTGAGCAAACAGAAACAGTTTATAGCGAACAAAAAGAGAAGGCATGCATTTACAGGTGTCCAGCTGTAAAAAGGGCTCTCTCCAATCACTTCCCAACTTTGATTTCCCCACTCTATGTCTCTCCTGCTCCTTTCTCTCCCATTTCAGAGCCTCTCTGTTTTTCCTGCCTAGAGCTACATCCTTTCTGCTCACAAATCCACTCTGATTAAAAGGAAATTCCCAGCCGTCTGTCTTAAATCTGGTCTCTCAAGACTCCTCCCTTCCAATTGCCAACCCACCCAAGAGTCTTTCGTATCTGGCCTTCCCCAGTCCCCCAGTTTTCAGCTGTGTTCCTTAGGCCCTTAACCATTCATGTCAGAGCCCTGGGGTTTCCCTGCTTGTGGCTTTTGTTCTTCCCAGCCAGACGCTGCCATGGCATGGTCTCTACTTCCACCTCTTCATTTGCACAATTACTGATTCTGTGTTAGAAAAACAGCTGAATCTATGCTGCTGCATTGCTACCCTTGCAGAAGAAAAGGACCAGTTTTTGGTCTGGCAGGAATTTCAGAAACCTGGATAAATGATCTGGCTGAATAACAGATGCAGGCTAAATGCAGGCTGCATTTATCAAACATTTTTCTAGAAGAAAGCAAAAATGACAAACAGTAATGCTAAACCAGGCTCTTTTTGTTTGTTTGGGTTGCTTTTTTTTTTTTCTTCTGTTGTTTTTGGGGTTTGTTTGTTTTTAATTAAATTAACAAGAAAACTTGGTTAAAAAATTTTAGAACACCAAATGAGTTCTGCAAAATAAAAGTCAGTGTGGCTCAAATAGCATTGCCTCAGCAATAATAGAATCCCGTAAATTCTATCAATGGAGCTCAACTTTGCCTATTAATGCATAGTTATTGTAAGAAGAGTAATACTGGCCAGGCTGCCAAAATGAGTGTACATGACGAGCCATGGCCAGGATCACTATACAGGGAATTTTCCCACTGGTGTTTTTATAACTTTCACACAGAAATAGGAATGCCAACAGGACAAAAGGTCCTCAGTGGATACAGGGCAGCTTGGCATCTTAATGTTTCTTTTATGGTGATTCTTCACACTGTTGTGCCTCAGCTTCTGAGGACATTACCATTGCAACTCTGCTCTTGGTTACTCCTTTCAATGTACTTTCAAATCAGACTGTTATTACTCTTTGATTTTGTCCCCAGAACTTTGGTTCTCATTACAGTTTTAATTGTGCTGCTTCTCATATACGATAACTGATAGATTGATGTTACTAGGAAGAGTTTTTTCGCTTTATAGCCTAGAGCTTAAGAATTAATTAGTTGATTCTGCCACCTGTGGAAGAAACTATGATATCTCTGCCTGGATGGATTGAAAGCATTTTCAGCTTATAGTGTCCTGTCCTTGAAAGTTTGTAGAATACAATAAAGGAGTATATAAAAGGCAGCTAGTAAGGTTATTATCAATGATTCAAGAAAGCTGTATAGAAAACAACTCATAAATTTTCCAGTGCATGTAGAATCACAGAATCACAGAATATTTTATACTGTAAGGGACCTTAAAGATCATCTTCTTCCAACCACCCTGAACACTTCCAGGAATGACATGCAGACTGAAAGGTGGCAGCAAATCCTGTATCAAGAATGCCCCAAACCATTCATTGCCAAATGGTGCTATATTGTTTGCAGCAGCAATTTTACACTGATTTGGGATAGAATGACTTTCAAATAAATTTTCAGCCTTATAGCAAGCAGTTAATAATAATTTTCATACTTTTTTACTTTTGAAAATTTTCAACTGATTTTTAATAGGGAGATTTCCTGTAATTAAAAATAATCATAATTGAAAAAAGTCCACAGGAATATACACACAGTTTTTCCTTTTTTTAAGTAAAGATTAAAAGCTGAATATTTTGTATTACCATTTTTAAAATGGCAAAAATTGCCTATTTTTTCCACAGATACAAAATATCTCATTTTTAGATTATTAGATTAATGGACATGGGGGGGGGGGGGTGTATTTTTTAGGCATATGGAAGCAGTGTAAGAGCTGTTTAGGTAACTTGGTAGGTTAAAACAATTATAACACACTTCATAAATCACAAGCAAACAAGATATTTTAGGGAAGGAGCATGACGGATGAGGTCACCAGATATATAATATGTCATTTAGTTAACTTAAGCCCATATTTTTCCTATAATGTAGTAGATGAACTCATTAGTTACAATGAAAAACAGTAAGAAGGAGGCATCTGGTTTCCAACTGCCTATTTCTGACAGGGTTAAGATCACTAGATCTAGTAATGTTTGTGCTTTGTCTACTGACACGGCCTTGTGCTGTACAAAACTGATGAGGTTTGCTGAAAATTTACAGGCTTACTGTCACAATGTTATAACTTAGGCAAATGCACTCAGTTACATTTTTGCTTCTGTTCATGTTTATCATTTTGCTAAGTTTTGAGTATTTAGAATTTTTATAAATGCATATGTGTTACCAGTTTAAGATTTTTCTAAGTAAATTAATGAAGCAGTATTCTTTATTTCTTAATTCTGAAGGCAAAAGAAGTGCTGTGACACAGTAAAAATTAACATAGACTTAAACTTGTGGCTATGCAATGTAGCAATGTAGTTTAAAATTGGTTGGGTTTCATAACCCATGATAAATTTTTTAACTTGCATAAAGTAATATCAATACTAATGCAGAAGGTCTTATAATGCATCTTTTCAGACATATTTATCTTAGTTTCACAAATACTAAATTGCTACTATTATTTGAGTGGCAGTTATTAAGCAGTTTTATCTATTCTATTTGCCTTTGATTTACAAAAAATAAATCAGACCTTTTAAATCCATATTCATTTAGCTTGCTTGATATTTTAAAAGTGAGAGTTGAAGCATTGGATTTAGGTAGTTTTTAGAGATTATTCATAGTCATAAATCAAATTAAGCTTAATTGACATAGTGCAGCGTATTCATATTAGGTACTGGGGGCACAGTAAGAAAAAGTAAAGATACAAATCTGATTTCTGTGGAAATCAAGTATATATAAACTTAACTGTATACAGAATAACTTCTCTTGATATTTTCTCCCTATATATTTTTAGTTACTGTTATGCATTGTACAGTATGTCATATCTAAATTTTATATCTATGGATTTAATTTTCCTTCCATTTTTAGCTTCAGATGGTGCAATCACCTAGACATTTTATTTCGTTTGGGAACAAAGGATTACAAGGCACCTGCTGAGTAATTAAGTACAGTCCTATTTATAGTGTCTTGAAATTGGTTCTTTTTTTTGAACCTGTTACTCTGACTGGAAAGCTATTCCAGAATCTTAATTCAGTATTGATAGCTGTCACTTCACAAGTTTATTCCTGGTGACTTCACAAATTTATTCCCAGTGAGTTTGCACTCAGTTTTTCACATGCCAACTCCTCCATTCAGTATAAGTGTTTTTCATTTTCTTTTTCTGTTTGTTTGCATCCTGAAAATACATGTAGAAAAGCTGTTGTGCACCTTCTCAGTACTAGTTTAGCCAAACCGTATCAGCCAAACCCTTTTTTTTCTGCAGCAGTTGATCACTGTGAATCTCCGTAATGGCACTTCCATCTTTCTCAAATATAACAGCTTACATGGTATTCCGTAATGAACCACAGCCTGCTCTAATGCCATTAATACTTAAGTGTTGCAGGAACTATTTCTTTTGAAAAGTTTGAAATTATGTTTGCTTTTTCCATGTCAGTATTGTATTGGTAACTGAATTGTTACCCAGTGACTGATGTTCCCTGGTTTCTCTTCAGTCATTTCCAGTTGATGAATTCCAGTTATAATGGGAGTATGTGTTAGTCATTGGATGCATAGCTTTTCGCTATTACATGTAGTTTGCAATTCTGTTGTAACACCTTCTTATAAACAATCTTCTCTGGCTGTCAGTTGTACCTTGTGACTAAGTCATCAGCAAATCTCACTGGAATGTTTTTACTTTTTAACCTCAAATTTTTATTAAAATTTTTAATGAGATAATTTCTGTGGTAGTTTTTCTGTCTGATTTTTTTTTGCTTTTGGAACTATTTGCTGGCTCCTTCTTTGTCAGTTTCTTTTCCGGCATTATATTAATTTCCAGATTCTCCTGAATAAATTCTTACCTGTTCTAACAGCCCCAGCTTTACTGAATTTTAATACATTGGCCCTTATTTTTTTTGAACAATAAATATTTTATAAGCACTTTTTGCAAACCGTGTTGAAGCTAGCTTGTTCCATTTCAATACTATCTTTACTCCAAAATAAACACTGAATCTTTCTTACTCTTGAAGGTTTGCAGTTGTTCAGATCATTTTTTCATCTTTCTTAAAAAGGAAAACCATGTGTGATTTTCTCCAGTAGTATGTTGCCATCTCCACATACCTGTTTGACAAATGTGCTTGCTATTGCACCAGTAATTTCACAGTCTTTTACTTTCAAAATCAGCTTGGAATCCGTTCAGTCTCATGATTTTAATATATTTAATTTGAATGGGTATTTGAATTTCCACAGCAACACTTCTGGTAGCTTTCCTGTCTTTAGCTTTCTGTTCTGCATTGTCAACCCTAATGAAAATTGAGAGTAGGTGTACTCTAACTTCACCATGTAGTGGACCATGTTGTTTTTTCAGTGCCCTGTTCTCATTTACATAATAGCAGACCATTATGCTATTTTACTTACTGAACATTACAAAGGATGCTTGACTGACAATCTAGTCCTACTCTTCCCTTCAGCTGAGAAGTGTTGTCTTTGTATGGATGAAGTTTAAAGAGACAAATAAGCATAAAAATCATTAGGATCATGCTGTGGATCAGATGTCCCTCTGTGCCAAATATAAGCAGTACTAACTAGATAAGGATTTTTTTGTTTCCTGACCCAGCAGATGCTAAATGCATTTTATGCAGCTCATAAATCCAGTTTCTACTTCCTGCTTCACAAAGCAAGGCTCATATCTATTTGATAAGATGTGTTTAAAGCACTTAGGAGAAAGAGAAGAAGGAAGTGGCTTCAGTGTTTATGGCTGTTAAAAGAAGAAAGCAATACACCTTATAATTCTGCTTTGTATTTTTAAAAGCTTCTTCTGTTTTATCAATATCGGTTTGTTAATACTTATACACAAAGAGGTTTACACTACAATTTGTTCAAACACATAAATAATCTCATATAGAATTTTTTATGTGTATGCATACACACACTTATGTCCATGTGGTAAATATGTAGATATTTTACATCTGATTGTATTAAATGATGAATTATAAATTTGTAGTATTTAGAAGGGCAGGGCTTCATCTAAGGATGTTATAAAGTATTTTCCATAATATCTAAACTGCTGTAACAGCACCATCAAAAAAAAAAAAACAAACCAAAACTGTACCTGTTTCATATACAGACTAGCTAAAGTTTAGAATCAAGAAAGGTGAAAGTAAGGTAGTTTGAAAATAAATTTTAAAATCAGCTTGAGTGCAAACTTTTTGTCATTAAAAATAGCTACAGTCTGTTGCTTTAAGAACATATAGCCAAAAAGATTAATATAGAAGTTATTCACAACTCTCACTTTTCACTGAGCATAGCAAATTATTCTTATTTAATGAAGGTCTTGTGTCTGTTTCACCAAAGTAATTGATAGAGATACACTTTTCTCGGTTACAAGATGTTGTAGAGTCCGTTTCAATCTGGAAATGTTCCAAACTCAACAGATTTCACTTGCCTGTCTCTATAAAGCTGTGGTTATTTTGTTCTTAAGAGTTGCCTGAAAGAATTTTATGTTTTGTGGGGAATGAAGAGTTATCTAAAGAATCAACAAGAATACTTCTTTTTATCATTCATGTATAAATACATTTGTGTGCAATATAATGACATGTGTAAAAATGTGTATAATACATATTTTAAACAAAGATAAAGCAAACAAAAGGTCTAGTAAATTTTCTTTTGAATACAAGCTTAATAATTGCTGGTAGCAGCAAACTCCCTAAATTTTGTAGTAATCCTAAAGCATAAGTGATTGCAGTTTTCTCTGCAGTAGTGTCACAGATCATACAGATATGCAGTCAATAGGTTATGATTTTTAATGTTGTTTTTGCTGGCGGCATTTTGCTATTTGATTAGTGTGTGAGTAGTGGGCTATAATTTCTAAATGTCACTGAGTTTGCATAACTTTGGGCTTCCTCTTCCAAGCTTTTATAGATGCCAAACAGCTGTGAAAAGCAAAATGTTTTTTATGTAAAATGAGATTTAAGGTTTAATCTGCTAAGATTTATGGACTTTCTAACACATTTCCATCTTGTAAAACCTTATGATGATATTTTTAGGAAAAAAAACACAAACTAAATTATAAATATTGTTCATAATCTCTATTTCACTGCAGAGACACCAACTGTATTTCCTGAAAATATCAAAGATAAAGAAACACCGACACCAGCTGAAGATATTCAGTTGGAAAGCTCTATTCCTCATACAGACTCTGGAATTGGAGATGAACAGATGCCCAGCATTTTGAATGGAACAGACTTGGAGACCAGCACAGGCCCTGACGCTATGAGTGAGCTGTTGTCTACTTTGTCTTCAGAAGTGAAGAAATCTCAGGAGAGCTTAACAGAAAGCCCCAGTGAAATGTTGAAGCCTGCATCATCGATATCCAGTATCAGCCAAAGTAAAGGCATCAATGTCAAGGAAATACTGAAAAGCCTTGTGGCAGCCCCTGTTGAAATTGCAGAATGTGGTCCAGATCCGATCCCTTACCCAGACCCTGCACTGAAGAGAGAAGCTCAGGCTATTCTTCCCATGCAGTTTCACTCATTTGACAGGTATATGGCTGGATTCATTATTTTATATTGATGTAATTCAGAATTTTGACAGATTTTTTTTTTAACATGGTTATTCTGTTGGTTTGTGTTAGACTGTTAAAACCAGCTGCATTACTTCTCCTTTACTGTCTTACCAAAGTGGACTATATAGTATAGAGAAAAGTAATTCACCTTGTTTTTCTCTGTCAACAGTGAATAAAACTCTACGAGGTACTTGGAAAACAAGCCTGTTGTAAAGAAATATTTTTGCAATAAAATCTTTTTTTCCTTTAAAACATTTTAGTTAAAAGCGTTTTAGTGAGGAGGAGGGGTAATATCTGCTGATATAGAACAGACTGCAGAAATTCAATCAAATATTCTTTCAAAGGCTTAAATCTTAATTCGATCCATCATTGCACTGTTTTCTGGTACTGAAATGTTTTGACCATGGCAAATTGTTTGAATGGTCATGGTAGAAACCAGTTTTCTTTTAGGTCTTTAAACAGCAAATATGCTCAAAAGTTAGTGTTTAAAAATAAACTCCTAAATATTTCCACAGAGAGTCCTTTATTTGTCTTTTTAGTGTGTAGCTTCCCAGCTTCTAATGAATATACTTTTCTTTAAATGTCCATCTCAGTTATCCTGAACATAGAAGTTGTGGTGAAATGTGCAATTAATAACATCCCTCCAGAAAAAGGGTAACCTGATCCATTGTGGGTTCAGCCTTAACCTGCGCAAAGAACTAATGTTAAGAGTGATGCTGCGGTTAAGTTTTCCAGTATGACAAGATCCCTGCAGTTTCTTCATAAAAATCTTTTTAAAAGATCAAAAGATCGAACTAAAACTTAAGTATATGGTAAAAATATGTATCAATTTTTAAGCAAATTTGTAGAAATACATTAGTTAATTATGCAGGTACAAGAATTAAAATTCTGGGGGAATTAAAAAATCAAACAAGAAAATGGCTGTTGTGATTTATGAGAAAAATCCATCTGCACTTACAGAAAACCTGCAAAAATGTCAGAAATGTCTTCATTAAAATCTTAAGAAAAGCAATATGGAAGGAATGCTTTGAGTGTACTGTAAGCACTAAAGTACAAGAAGATACATCAGAATTTCAGACTAAAAGACATTTTTTCATTTCTGATTCCATAGAAAAGCTGATGCTTTTTAGTCAGTATATTAGTACTGAGGCTGTTTTTCTGAAAAAAAATTATATAAACAGATAGCATGTGTTGTAAAAAAGAAGATTGAATAGGAAGAGAAATATGCAATAGAAGCAACAAATATGTCCCTTTCTAATAATACTTTAGGTCTTAAGAGCATTCCAGAGAAAACTCATTTAGCAATTGTTTCATTAATAGACTAGTTTTTGTTCATTAGTGTGCCTGTTTTGATTTTAGAGTGATTTCAATGTGAAGTGAAAATACTTTTTTTTTCCTATATAGTTAGGATTTTTTCTTTTTTCTCTGTGAGGAGCTGTTATATTCAAGAATGCATGCTTGTACATTATTCAGTACAAAAATTTGTGCTGTGTGTAGATTTAATACAGCTAGCTGCAACCACCAAAAGGTTACTGTAGTTAAACCTATTCAGCAAAATTTATAGCTGGGTCAATTAAGAAAAGTACTTAATTCAGAGTATTTTTTTTAATTTACAAAACCTTAGACACCTAAACTAAATTGGAGCATACCACCTCATGAGATGCCTTTGTCATCGTTAGAAGGAACTTAACATCAAGGTGATTGAAGAGATGAGTTTTATTCTGCATTTTGAAGTTATAGCTTTGTAAGAAAGTAATAAAAACATTAAAGGGCTGCAGCAGGTTGGCCATAACCTGTATTTAGTGTGAGCACTTCCATTAGATTTTTCTTCCAATGATATGACTGCTTGTACATTTTGAACATCGTTATTAGTACTTGCTAATACAGAATTATGGAATTACTTGAGAAGTGATTCATGCCTAGGGTTGGTAGATTTTGATAGGCATTTTATACTTAAAAGTTCTCTTAGGTTCTACAAAGTTTAGTGATAGTTTTTCCCCCCTGTCCCATTAGCCTGCTGACCAAGTTGTGATTCCATGATTTCCTGTACAAAGCGTACACCTGTGTTTGTGTCTTAGTAGCATATGTTGTACCTTTTCATCCCTTGGCTTTGTTTACTTCTTCAGCAAAATAACTGATAATTGTTGAAGTTTAGACAAAAGAAGGCTCCTTTAATTTTATTCGGTATTTTGTTTCTCTTAAATATATAAACCTACTGGAGAGTAATGTAGATCATGCTTTTTAATGTAGCAATTAGGAAGGGAAAATTGGCAGGTTCAGGCAGAAGATCAGGAAGAGTTAAATTCTTTCCTCCAACTAAATGAATGGTATTAAAACTGTGGGCATTGTGATAAAAATACTGATGTCCTTAGTCCACATTTTCTCAGCTGTCTGGTCTCATCTCATGGCAACATTACTGAATAGTGACCATTGTTCAGACAAATATTTCTCTATGCAGTTTGCTCATATTTTAAAGTACTTTCATGACCACAAGGCAAAAGATGGGTGGTGGTGTCACTTTTCTTTTTCAAACTACAAAGGAGGACCAGATTGCGATCCTGACCCAATAGCTTTTCATAGGGGATGAAACAAAGGTTAAGATAAAAAAACTTTTAATATTATTTTTTAATAATATTAGAATTAATTAAAATATTGAGGATGCAACATGAATTATAGCTTGTGGTGGTTTATTAACATTTTACATTGCTGCTAATATCCCAATTATCATGGAAAAACTGAAAACAAAATACAATTCTTTTTCTTTACTTGTTCATGTAAATATAATTGTGTTTACTGATATAAAATAATAAATAATATGCACTGCATATTTTCTAAAGGCTAACGCTATCCCTGTGGAACATATTTCTGTAGTATCTTCTGTTGCTGGAGTAATGGAGCTTTTGGTACTTCACTGAGCAATGTGGCTATTGGTTGTGTTTATTCTCTCTAGAGAATCTTGAGCAATAGAGTGTATTGTTTTGTCAGGTTTTATTTGTTTCAGTTTTTATAAAATATATACAGTGATTCCATATTTATAAGTAAATCTAGGTTGGAGAAGTGTATTTTTCACTTTCATCAATTAATATTCTTAGTCCTTGTGAGTCTAGACTTGTATTTTTTTTTTTTTGCATTTGGATGGCTGAGTCCCTTGTAGAAGAATTGAGGTAATTAGCAGGAAGATAATATTATCATCTTTGCTTTAAAGATATTTCTCTAACTGTAATCACTGATCTTACACATAGGTAAATACCATATAAAACAAACTCCTGTAAACAGAATTGAAGTTAAGAATTTTATCATTTAATGTGCTCTGTTTTGTTCTGTGTATTCTTTTAATTGTACATTACTAATATCCTTGTAAAAGTCATTGTGTGATAGGCTACCATGTATATTTCTGTAGTATTTGTGCAGCCAGAAATGAAACATAAAAGTAGAAAATGTGGCCAATATGTTTTATCAAGTAGGACTTGGTGTGCAGTTAATGTATGCAGCAGTTCAAGTACTATCGAATGTAAATGATGAGGTGATATTGATGAAAGGAGGGGATTGAGGTCTCCGGGGGCGCTGATGACGGATTGAACAGAAGCGGCCTTGCACCACACGTAACTCAAGTCTGTCGTCTTCACCCCTCAAAGCCATAATGGGAGGTGGCAGTCTGAAATGAGTTGCCACGGCAAAGAGTATTATTTTTGAAATGCTTTCACACAAATCACTAGGCCCTGCATACAACTTAGTTTCATGCTTTAATGTCATCAGGAGGCACAAATTGGTGTGTCTAATTGTTTGCCACCTGCCAGCAAAATGAGCTGCCAGCCAGCCAGACGGGTTTGATTGTCTGTCAGCTCTTCAATAGATTGAGAGTGACAACATCAAAAATTTCACTTCAAACTCTGAAGCTT
This sequence comes from Forpus xanthops, assembly GCA_032466535.1. Lineage (NCBI taxonomy): Eukaryota > Metazoa > Chordata > Aves > Psittaciformes > Psittacidae > Forpus > Forpus xanthops. Next base: position 3,464 of record JASSUY010052653.1, on the reverse strand, counting down.
TGAGCAGCTTTTCAGAGACCTCTTCCCCACAAGTGCTTCTGGACAACTGCATTTTTCAATTAGTTTTCAATATATCCCTGCCTTCTGCCTCATCTGTCTTAAGGCAGCAGTAATTACATTATGAGCTATATAAACAGATTTCTGGAACGCTGGAGCCTGGATCCTCAAAGTTATGACATGTCTTTTAATGTCAGACTGAGTTCCTTGAAAACAGCATCCAGGTTGACATTTTTAGAAGCAAACACACAGGGTTATTTCACCCAGATTTGCAACTAATGGAGCATAACTCACCAATAATTCCTTTTTGCCTTCTCATCTTTGTCTGACAAAAATCAGTCCCCACTATTGATTTTTAGGGTTTGAGGATTTCTTGTTTCTGTTTTTTTTGTTGATTTGCATTTGTCCCACTAGATGCAACCTAGACCATTATCATTTGTGAATTTATTTGTGATTATACCCAGTGCTGCATTCTGAAGCTTATGTTTGCTCCGCTCTCCTTTTTTCTACAGGGCTACTGTTGTTGAAATTGAGAGTGCTTGTGGTTTTTTTTTTTTCTCATTGTTTTTTCAAAGTGAGGTAATTTACATATATTTTCTGTACTTAGCAGAATAATTTCAATAGGATCTTATGATCCTTTCCAACCCTAACTGTTCTATGATTCTATGATTCTATGAAGCATGCTTGCGTAAGCAGAAAATCTCGAGTTCCTGGAAATGAGATCAGTTATTTTTGCTGCTATTAAATACCTGATTCCCTTTTAATCTATTATCACATCATAAATTGGAATAGGGTAGGTTTGCATAGTTTACATGCTTAACGACCTCTTTACAAGCATATTTTGAAATATATTGAAATGTACTTCTGAGGTATTATAATCTTGGGATTTTGGTTTTGGGTTTGTTTTTTTTTTCTTCCCGTAGAAGGTCCTTGGGGGCAGATTTAAAAATATCTGTATGCTAGAAAAGGTGGACATCTTGCGAAATCCAATCAGGGCTGATACATGGCAATTAGTACAAAGAAAGAGTGCCTTCAAAAAGTATATTTAGTATGGTTTATGTATGTAGGCTGTATTTAGAAGGATTACTCAGAAAATGTGTTTTTACTAGAATAAAACAGACAAGAACTGTGAAGGAAGATGCACTGAAGGTTCAAATAGAAAGGTTCAATATTTGTTTTATTATTGTCCACTTTAGGGAGATCATTTATATTCTCTGGTCTACAGAGTAATTGAAATAAAATAGATAAATTGAGAGGTTATATTCTTTTTGCAGTTATTAGATTCTTCAAAAGATGATTGCTGAAAAATAGATTTGATTTTCCTGAAAACTTAATAAAAATGAATTATTAATAAATATGGTTTATTCTTCACCCAGAAGAAAAAATTACTTTTTAAAGTTTGTAATAAAAAATAATTGGAGAAAACAAAGCACTTTTCCCATGAATCAAGAAGGGACAGTGACAGGTGCCAACTGTACTTACTCATTGCATTTCCCATTACTTTGGGTATCACAGTATTTTGTGGATATGTGAATGAACAAAATGATCAGTAGTGTGGGAATTAAGTGCCTCATATGGGGTTCCAGTTCACTTTCAATAATTTTACTCATCTTTGTGCCGTGGAAGTTGCAGTCCAAAGGAAATACTTGAGAGCTGCTCTCTCTAGAATATTCTCTAAGGAAGCAGTTAAAATACACTGCAGAGAATGGGAGATATGATTTCAGGTCCTGTTAGACAGAGAAGGGAGCAGAATTTGCATTATCAGTGCTCCTAGAGAGAGTCTTGACCACTAATTCAGTAAATAAAATGAGGAAGAAGGTTGAAATGCACCTTCACCTTAGCTGCTCATTTAGAACAAACTCATCTTAAATTTATGGATAGGTTCAAGTCAACTAAAATTGGGTGTATTAAACCTCAGTTTTTTTCATCAAGCTGTAATTGTATTCCCCTTGTCCATCATTTAGCAATCTGTACAAAGGTAGCTCTTTCAAAACTTCTCTTATAACCCATGTGATACGCATCTTTTCATATTCATTTATCTCAACTGAAATTTTATATATGTTTTATCAGGAGAAAACAGTAAGTCCCTGTTCTCTAGTATTACTGGACATATAGATGAAAATTGTACTAGATTTTTGTCTTGCTCTTTTACCCAAATAGACCTCTGTAAAATCACTATTAAAGTTGTATTGATTTTTACAGGGCTGCTGGGGTTTTAGCTCTGCTTTTTTTTGATTTGTTTGTATCATATATACAGGATTACCCATCCCTATTCTGTAGTCTATATTGATGCTTTTTTTTTGTTTTTTCTTTATTCAGTGTTGTTTGTGGCATTTAATGTGTGACATTTTCGTTTATACTGCATTCACATTATTCAGACTTAGTAGATTTCCAGTATTTCCAGTTTCTCTGTTCAGCCAAGACCATTTGTCTTTCTTGATAGTTATCTTTCTTTTTATCTCTACAGTTTTTCCTTGTTTCTTGTCAGTATTTTAGATCATTTTAGGTGCTTCAGCTAATTTATCCTGAATGCGAAGGAGGTACTACTAACAGAATTTCATTGTGGGTAAATACTCTCCAGCTTGAGGGAAGATCAGTGGTCTTTATGTCATTGTCCTAAAACCACACCGCAGATGATTCATTTTCTTCTATTTAGAAAAAAAGCAATTTGTGTTTAGTAGATTAGGATCATTTTATGGACTTTAAGATTTGCATTGTTTTGATGAATATATGGTATCGAACTATTTCAGAATCTGTAACAAGTGGACATTCAGCACTAATACTGAAAATATGTTTCATTTGCATAAGTCTCAAAGATTACATCCTTCTGTGAGCCTTCCCTATCTCTTCAGCATCCTTCACTTTTTTTTTAATCAAATATTTCTTCTCCATGGCTTTTGACTCTGTTATGTCTTTCCTCCTTGATTTCAGATGAATCTTATATTTATGCAATCAGCCTAATAGGTTGTCTAAAGTAGGATTTAAGGTGTATTGTTACTACGTACTAATGATCACTTGTTACAGTCTCAAATCACAGTCTGGGGCTGAAGTCAGAAAGGATAATGGGAAGTCAGCAATATAAATGTTTAATAAAGGACTGGACATGTGCATACATATGAAAAATACGAATAACTTCAAAGAAATACTCAGCTTTCTTTTCAGAGGTTAAATTTATCTAGCTGTAAGAACAAGGTAACATGTAACGTAGCAGAAAATTGTCCCTCATGTTCTACTATGAATTATTCTGAAATAACAGGTAGAAGTTTCAGTTTGACAGAGTACTTCTCTGAAAAATTTCCCTGTACAATGAAGCCTGTACTGCTTTTTGAAGAGCACTTCTTTAAAATACTCCTGCTTTCTCAGTTGATATGTTGGAGGGAAGGAATGGCATCCAGAGGGACCTTGACACGCTTGTGAGGTGGACTGATGCCAACCTCATGAAGTTTAACCATGACAAGTGCAAGGTC
>JASSUY010052650.1:2963-13863 GCA_032466535.1 Forpus xanthops | reverse complement strand
CCTATAGGCCCCCTTCAGATATTGGAAGGCTGCTATGAGGTCTCCACGCAGCCTTCTCTTCTCCAGGCTGAACAGCCACAACTCTATCCTATCTTCATAGGGGAGGTGCTCCAGTGCCCTGATATCCTCATGGCCCTCCTCTGGACTTGTTCCAACAGTTCCATGTCCATTGGCCTCAATGGTCTTAAAGGTCTTTTCCAATCTAAAAAAAAATTGTGTCATAAGGGCTTTCTGTAGTTCTGCAGTCAGTTCTGGTGTCTGCTATTAATTTTATATTGTTATAAGTATAATGGTACAGCTATGCATATTTTAACCTAACAACTTTTGTGTCACCTACAAACATTTGTGGCTCACTCCTTATTCTTTTCCAGACAATTTTTGAACACTTTGAACAGCACAGGATTCAGTATTCACTCTTGTGCAGCTCCACAGTTGATGTCCTTTTCTCAGAAGTACTTTACCCACTACAATTAATTATTTGCTCCCACCCTCATATTCCTTTTAATATTTTTTCTTTGCACTAAATCCTTCTTTTTTTTTTTTTTGTCCTGATTCATTTCCTCAAGAGACCTAGTAGGCTATACAGAGCAAACTGGCCATACTCTTGCCGGTCACTCAAAGGAGGCCAAGAACTCAGTTAGAACAGAACTTTCCTTTGCAGAAATACTATTGGCTCTTGCAAAGGATCTTGCATTTATCTAGTTTGCTAATTCTACTGCTTAAGATAGTCTCTGATAACTTATTAAATAATATCAGGTTTTATAGGTATGCAGTTTCTTGGATCCTTCAGAATTCTTTTAAGAAATTGTTATCACATTTGAGGCAATTTTCAGACAGCAGAAAACTTTTAAACATGAGGCTAAGCTCTAGCATTAGAAACTTATCTATTTCAAAAAATATAAAATCTTAAGCTGTTTTAAGAGCTCAGTGTAAATACTAGAACAGGGAGGAAGGCCAGCAAGCTACTGATGGCTTGCCCATAGGTGTTACATACCTGGGAAGTGTTGACATACCTGAGAAGTGTTGACATTCAGCATTAGTGCAGACAAAGCCTGGGTTTGTTTCTTTTGTTGGGATTTCCATTGTTTTTTTTTTTTTTTTTTTTTTTTTCCCTATTAAAATGGCAGTGGATGAAATGAAATTAATGTGTATTTTCTGTTGACATTAAAACCTAGCTATTCTATGATTCTATGAATCTACTATATACTCTTTATCTTGGTGGTCTTAGTACAGAAACTAGTGCAACATACAGGAGTCTAGAACATAAGCAGGTAGCACACAGACAACACGAGCTTACCTGACACTAGTCAGCAAACACTGTGGACAAGAAATTTCACAAGTATGTAGAACTAGGCCTTTTGATTTAGAAAGTTTTCAAATGGGCTTGACCAGAAGCAGCTGCCTTACAAAAATAAGTAAATAACACTTACACGTAACACCGCCAGGATGACGTAACACCGCCAGGATGACGTAACACCGGTGAAGTATTCCTAGTAAGAACTGTGGACTGAGATGGTACACTTTCTGCTCTTTTTAGTCTCTCCCTCCACCTGCAAGAATGTTGTAACTTTATGCTGCAATAATATAAAGTGATTTCTTTATGTAGTGCTCTTATCTACTTTGTGTAATGCATAGCTACGTAATAGAATTGAAGTTACTTATAGTCTGTTTTTATAAGTACTTCCTCGGTATTAATTTTTAGTATCTTCTTTATTAGTCTTTAACTGTCTGAGGTGACTCAACAAGAATTTTACATGCATGCTAGTAAAGTAGAATTTTTGTGCATAAGAAAATCTGACAAATTTATTGGGTCACTATAGGTTGAGGGAATAAGAAAAGATGAGACTGGATCATTATTTACATTTTCGTTTCCATTATTATTTGGAAGTCTCAGTTAGCAAATGATAGTCCTCCTTACTAGTACTAATATTCTGAATCCTAGGAAAATGTTCACAGTACAGTGAGACTGTCATGGATCCCTCCTGGAAAATGTAAGAACATCCTGAATATAAATACAAAATAAGAGTGATGCTTATTTTGACAATCCTATACCTGAAATAATAACAAAAAAAAAGTTTGAGATGGCCCAGTTAGTGTTTTTCTTGACTTTAGAATGTTTAGATTACTGTCAGAATTGTTCTGTGTATTTCTGTTATATCAAACAGTGAAAGAATACAAATATGGAAAACCCATTGTTTTCAATAACATCAGCAACATATGGTGATTTTTTCCACAGCTTAGCCAACTGCTTGTCTTAGCTTTGATTCTACAAAAAGTATCTCACTGCCTTTGCACAACCTTGATGTAGTCTTAAGTCTGTAATAAAAGAGGGAAAAGGTAATTGAGGCTTTCATAATGCAGTTTCAGCTGTCAGTCTGAAGGACAGCTTTTAGTGCAGTTGGTCTTCTGTGCTAACTTGAAGTAGCATTCAGGATTCTGAGTATTCTTTCTGGGATGCTGCTTGAATTCACTAATCACAAAAAAAAAAAAAAACCCACAACCAAACCAAAAAGCACGGTCAAGTGTACAGACATATGAGATAGCGGAACAAAGAAACAGAGTAGAGCAAAAGATACAGGAAGATAATGTAATATCTCCAAGAACTGTTGATGCCATCCTTTTACAAAAATGTACCTGTGTGCTATATTTGATTCAGATACTCTGAAAAAACAGCCCTCTAGAAATCGTTCAATGCAAAAAAAAGTGTATAGGAATATTATTTTCAGGTGGCAGCAAGAGATAAAAAGGGAAACATAGTATCTCAGTCAAAAAAAGAAAGACATTATCAGTATTTGTGTTAAATAAGGAAAAATGATTTCATCTAAAACACAAAAGGGTAGTTAAAACTCCACAAAACTGACATATTGTAATCAAAATTCTGATCTATGCTGAAAGTTCATTTAGGATAAATACCAGTTAATGGTGTGATTTCTCTTATTCTTTTATTAACATACTTGTATCAATGAATATTTTCACATAAATGATGACATTTTTTAAAATTAGAATCAGTGTATTTATCACTGTACCTTACTCTATGCATAGGATTAAGCTACTTGTATTTTTGTATTTCTGCTAGGTTATTAACATGAGCTGTCAGCACATGTGCTGATACACTGATTATATAGAATCAATCATAGAATCGAGTCAATCATAGAAATGAATCAATCATAGAATCATTAGGGCTGGAACAGACCTTAAGATCATCTAGTTCCCATGCCCCTACCATAGGCAGGGACACTTTAAACTAAACATGACACCCAAGGCTATGTCCAACCTGTTCTTGACCACCAGCTTCCTTGGGCAACTTAATTCCAGTGCCTCACCATGCTCACAGTAAAGAATTTCTTCCTCTGATCCAATCTAAATTTTCCATGTTTTAAGTTTGAACCCGTTACCCATTGTCCTATCACTATAGTCCCTAATGAAGAGTCTCTCCCCAACATCTTTGTAGGCCCCCTTCACATATTGGAAGGCTGCTATGAGGTCTCCCTGAAGCCTTCTCTTCTCCAGGCTGAACAGCCCCAACTTTTTCAGCCTATCTTCATAGGGGAGGTGCTCCAGTCCCTTGATCATCCTTGTGGCCCTCCTCTGCACTTGTTCCAACAGTTCCATGTCCTTTTGATGTTGCGGATACCAGAACTGTACACAATACTCCAAGTGAGGTTTCATGAGAGCAGAGTAGAAGGGCAGGATCACCTCCCTCGACCTGCTGGTGACACTCCTTTTGATGCAGCCCAGGATACAGTTGGCTTTCTGGGCTGCAAGTGCACACTGATTGCTCATGTTCATTCTCTCATCAACCAACACTCCCAAATCCTTCTCTACAGGGCTGCTCTGAATCTCATCTCCGCCCAGTCTTTAGCTATGCCTAAGATTGCTTCTACCCAAGTATAGGACCTTGCACTTGTCATGGTTATACTTCATCAGGTTGTCATCAGCCCAGCTCACAAGCATGTCAAGGACCCTCTGGATGGCATTCCTTCCCTCACATGTATCAACCAAACCACAGAGCTTGGTGTCATCGGCAAGCTTGCTGAGGGCACACTCAATCTCACTGTCCATGTCACCGACAAAGATGTTGAACAAGGCTGGTCCCAACACCAGTCTCTGAGGGACACCACTTGTTACTGATCTCCATCTGGACATTGAGCCATTGAGCACAAATAGTGCACAAATTAAAGTTGCTTTATTCTTATCTCAGAAATATGAATAGTGACATGTATTGGGCAGAAAGTGTCTTGCAGGATAAGTGTAACTGGAGGGTGTGTTTGTGCTTCTGATGAAATTAAAACTAATAGAAAAATTCCAGCTGACTTTAGTGGAGCAAAAATCTGTCCTTTCAAAGAGGATACAGATCTGCAATTCTAACTATTAGTTTTACTTTATTATTTGGAAATGGGATTGGAAAAATATCTAGAACACATTTTCACTTAAAAGGTGACTTCCCCACCTCCCCACTTGAAAATGTTCCTTTGTGCTACTGAAATGATTTGGCAGTGACAGCAAGGGTAATTGGTGTGCATACTTGCTATAAATAGCTTTAACATACCTTTTAAACTGCTACCTTTTAAGATCTTGGTTATTCTCACAAAGTAACCACTTGTAAGGCTTAATAAGTGAACAAGAGTCAGTCAGCATGGGTTCTCAAGAGTTCTGTCTACTAACCAAAGGCAATGTCTGGCCCTAAACACCTGCAAGTCCTGTGATGTAAATCCTGCATAAAGGGTGTGATTGCAATATATACTACATCAACTTGTACTTGGAGAAAAAGATATGATATAAAAAGAATGTAAAGTCTTCCAGGGTTTCAGCTCCAAGGTACCTGCAGTATTTTTAGGGTCAATGCGTTTAGTTTCAAGAAGGAAGTTGACCTATTAGGATTTAGTAAGTGCCATGTATTCTCATTATTTCTGCTAAGAAAGATACTACAATGTATGAACACTTACAACAGTTTTCCAGCCAAAATTAGGTTGGAAGCACTTGCGTTTTTTTTTAGGAATTAATCTTTCTTCAATTTTGCTCTGCACAGTATTGAGAGAAAAAAAAAAAAAGAACAAAAAAGCAAACAAGGAGAAGAGGGTGGGGAAATCCAAAATCCAGACCTCTGTGGCAGCTTTGAAAAGAAATGCTCCTTTATTGGTTACTGTAGTGCTTCAGAATGCAGATCATTTTCAGGTCTTAGGGAAATGGTCTTTTTTTTTGTTTGTTTTATTTCGTGCTTTTTCCCTTGCTGCTGTTTATGTTGAAGGAAAAGGTGTGTGAGGTCTGCAGTCTGTTGCAACAGTTGCCTGCAGAGTTTAAGAAAGAATGAGAATGAAGTGGGAGTAGGTATCTAAAGATAAAACTCTCTAGGGCAGTACAGATAAACAGAAGCACAGGCCAGTGGGAGCCACTGCTAAATAGTCTGGAGATGAAGGGCAGAAGACAAGTTGCTTCAGAGAGAAAAAAAAAAATGGATAACAATCTATTTCAGGCATGGCACAAAAGAGAATAATCAGAGAATATAGGTCAATAGAACTTCAATGCGGTACATAGATGCATACAAAATATTCCCAAATCCTCTGAACTCATAAGTTTTAATAGTCACTTGGCAATAGAGAAGAAAACTTAAGTTTTTAAATGCTGCTGCCATGGGATCTACGTGGAAAATTAGACACTAGGTCCTTGGTCTTAAAAAGCAATTTAGATTTCTGGGATACAATTCAACCCATTTAATCACAAGGGCTTGACCTGCAAGTGTCCACATTCACTAAAAGCCCTCTTTTTCTAGGCTTATTTTTCATCCAGAGTTCAGCATTGTGTAGTCTTCAGAGTTTAACTGGCAGGTATGTGGTCCCTGACAAATGTCATCAGAAACAGGATGGCCTGTGCAGAATTATTTTTCCCTCTCTAATAGCTTATAAATGCAGCTCTTGAGCTGCCTTTATGTAGCTGTTGTATTTCCTTTTGCTTTTCATCTTATACCCTGAGTTTTGTCTATGTGGTGGTTTTTGTATTGTTTCCATAGGAAGGGTGCTTCTATCAAACTATGGTTTAGTCTAAGCAGTTAGAGAACTTGCTTTGGAAATGGATAGTGGAGTCTGTGTCCTTTCAGGTTTAAGAAGGTGAAAACCATGGGTTTTCATTGGAGAATGCTCTGCATACCAAGTTGCTATATGAATATCCACTGAGTATGAAGAAATTACTCAGTGATGTCTGTTAAGTGAGATTCTAATGTTTCAGAAAGACCTTTGAGTATATGAACCACCTTTTGACTTCATAGGGAAAATTCAAAACTAACTGCATTGCTTTGAATAGCTTTATTTTACTTAAGAAGGCTTGATAGAGGTGCCAGATGCTCCTCTTTTTGGCCTTTCCATAAAGGATTGCTTAAATACTTTTATCTTATTCCTTAATTCTTATGCCTCATCTCTCTTGCTGTCTATTATCCAACTAAAGTGATAGCTCTCTGGCCACATGATTCACTTTGTAACTGATTATCTGCATTAAATTATTTTTTAATTGAACAAATTTCAATGTGTTTTGATAGATCTGTAATGTAAGGAAATGTTTGCAATCCTCACTATAGTTGCTTTCTGTTCATTTTTCTTAAACCAATAACTAATGTACTAAGAACATTTAGATAAGAAAGTTAACAGTACAGTAGTCTAGTATCAACATTTCTGAATGTTTGCTAACCCTTCTGTCATCTCATCCCACCTAAAGTCACCTCAGTTCTGCTTAGCCCCATTAGTAATTGGCCTCTAATATTTACTCCTAGCCTTGTCTCCCTCTTTTGAGTGTTGTTTCTTAAGTTCCTGACTCCTCACAAATAACTGAACAACAGTGTTTACCACCTCAGTTTTTAGGAGGTAACCATTATTCCTGCTTTACACATGGGATCTAAGGAGCTTGTGACTAAAACCTGTCCCTGTATTATAGCATAGACACCAAAAATATCCCAGATGCATAGCTAAACCCGTTTTCAGTTAAAGCTCCATATTCCAGAAATTCTCTTCTATTGGCACCTCACAAAGAATATTCATTTTCATTCAAATCTCTTACATCTCTACAAGGTCATAGGTACTTCACATCTTCTCTTGAGGCTGTGCTAGTGTGACAGATATAAAGTGCAGATGGAAGGCAAACCTTTGGCTCCACAGGCATTTCTGTCACCTGTGACAGTGAAAGAAGAAATGCTGAGGCTTTTAAAAATCATATGCTTAAAAATAAGAGTGTGCTAAATATTCACCTAGATTAGCATGAGAGAATTCCTGACTGATTTCCTGAATGGAGGAGGAAGAAACTTAAGAGGTTAATTAAAGGAAAATGTTATGAATTTGACATTCAAGCCACTGAACAATTGTGAAAATCAAACTTTGGCGTACTGTATGTATATAGTCGGTTTTTTAGAGTCCAACTTTGATCATGTTACTGTAAAAAATAGGAAATAAATGAATTAACCCAAAACTTTGCATAGTTTTCTTGGGATTTGGTAACTTGTTTTTTTTTTCTTCTTGCTCTACACTGCTCTGCATATTTAGTTGTACATTAATTTTAAAAAAATCTGAATTTAATTATGATCAGAGATTTTATGAGATTAAATTAAATAAATTAAATTTTGTTCTACTGTAAAAATATTGCTCTGATTCGTTCTGTTTAAATGTCATTTGATTTATATGATCAGTGTTGATTCTATGCTGCTAAATGTTTTATAGTTCAGAATCATATACTCAACAATGTTTCAATCACTATGAAGTGCATTGTTACTCAAATGAAGATGCTAACTTTGGTGCCTTAATTTTCATGTCTAGAAGCACCAGAGCAAGCTTCAGTAAGATTTATAAATATAAATAGGTTGCAAATAAATGTATGACATCCTTTAAATGGATAATTCCCCTATATTCTGTGCCTGTGTAAGGCTGTGTATGTTATAGTCAACAGAAGGTCTGACTTGGTTATAGCACAGGTTTTCTGGAAATGAGCAAGAGACAGCATAACTATGCCTGCAAGAACTGAAGCTGTCTGTGCCCATAAAAACACATGGAGAGCAGCAGAAGAGGTAAAGATCAAATTTCCCTTCTTTTAGTGTGCAGGGGAGCTCTGTTTTGCCTAGCGAAACAAGATGCACATTTAAGTCTAACACTGTCTGCTGTGGCAATATGAGGATGAACTGAATCTAGCCTGTATATCAAGACAGTAAAATAGACATGCATGTTGATTGCCTTACTAGATCTGTCTGGGATGGAGTTCACTTTCTTCATAGCACCACATATGGTACTGTGTTTTGGATTTATGATGAAAACTATTGAAAATACACCAGTCTTTTGGCTATTACTGAGCCATACTTACATAGCATCAGGGCCTTTTCCTTCATTCCACTGTCCTCTCAGGAAGTAAGCATGGAGTACACAAGAAACTGGGACGGGACACAGCTGGCCAACGGGATTCTCCATATGCTATAATGTATATGCTTAGCAGTGGAAAGCTAGTGGGGTTTTGTCTTCTGAGATGGCTGGTACTAGGAAATTGGTTTGACATCAATCTTTTTATGGGTGGAAGTGAGCAATTGCCTTTGCATCATTTGTTTCATTCTAATCATTTTTTTTCTTCTGTTCCAGCACAAACTGGCTGAGGCTTTGGCCAAACTTTAAATGGCCTTCTAATGTTACAGACTTTAGCACTAAAGGTACAAATGTATACCTTATCACCTGCCAGGGGAGCCAATACACTGTACATACTCTCTTTCCTGTGGAGAAGGTTAAATATAGTGGAAGAGGTGAATGCAATGTTCATGAAATGGTGTCCCTTGTATACATTCAGGTTCTAGACAGGGTGGAGAAAATCCACGAGAATATATTTTTTCCTCAAAGCTTTTATCCATTTCATATAGGCAAATAGCTACTTCTCCCAGACTGCACAATGGAACCCACTGCTTTGATATCCATAAGAACTGAGGCACACCCATCCTGTTTTTTCTTCTGAGCATGTTAAATGGAACAAAGATTGAGAAGGATGTATTGAGGTCATAGCGGTTTCCTACACGAAGTGGACTGGGTTTTGAAACTCAGCAGAGATAGACATCTCAGGTACACAGCCACGTGCCAAATCAGTGGGGTGAATGTTGGAGATATCTTCAAGCTCCAGCCAAACTTGCAAGGTCCTATATAAGAAGCAGTAAGGATCTTGGACCTTTGTATTGTAATTATAAGGACCTTGTTGCTTGGTTATATAGATTTCAGATTTGCTTTCAAAATACTTACTAGTCTACCAGGCAATGTCACCAGAACATTGCAGATATCCTGTTGGCAATGAAGTCAATGTGTTAAGGTAGCAGCTTCTCACAACAGCCAAGTCTGAGAAAAAAAGATATACCAGGTCTACAAACCTTTCCAGGGCAAAGTCCTAGGCTTCCACAGACCAGAATCACACCTTCTGTTAAGCAACAACTGAACTGTACTTGTACAGTTTGTTGTTTTAATAGCATTATGAACTAACAGCAGTTAATTCAGTGGTCTCATTTCTTCAAGTAACATGGAATCTACAAAGAGGGAAAATAAAAGTAGAACATTGCTAAAAGTTTTTTATCCTTAGAAACACTCAACTTGCTTTTATTTTTATGTTAGAACAAAGTTGTTCTTTTAACCAAAGACTTTTTTCCAGAACCTATGTCTTTGCATCAGATGTTAATCAAATTTTATGTTTATTACACAGTTTCTATTGTAGATACCTGTATTTCCACAGATAAGCACTGCTGCAGCAGAGATGTTTCTCAGGAAAGCAAGAAGAACTCTTGTTTGCCATTGTCCCCAAGCTGTTTTCTAGATTTGTACGCTTCAGGGTCAACACAACTCATATTATGCCAAGACAAACTTTAATGATTTTCCTTCACACTAAAAAATATTCAGAAAATTGATGAAAATAACATGGCAGTTGTGTTCTGTGTTGGAAAAAAAAGTTCAATTTACCTTGTTCAATATCTGTACCGCTTGAATAAGAGTACAAGTATTGGATGACATACAAGAAATTATATAATTAGGTAGTAACACATTGTGCATCAAAATTGTGCCTTCTCATGAAGGGGAAGTAGCATAAAAGCATATTCTGATATTCTCATTTTTAATAATTTTCATTGAATTGTCATTATGACAGAAAAAATTATCTGTGTTAAGATTCATAGAATCATAGAATAGCTAGGGTTGGAAAGGACCTCAAGATCATCTACTTCCAAACCCCCTGCCAGGGACTGGGACACTTCACACTAAACCATGACACCCAAGGCTATGTCCAACCCAGACTTGAACACCGCCAGCAATGGAGAATTTACAACTTTCCTGGGCAATTCATTCCAGTGACTCACCACCCACGCAGTAAGGAATTTCTTCCTCATATCCAATCTAAACTTCCCCGTTTAAGTTTCAGCATGTTACATTCATTTTCTCATTGACCAACACCCCCAAGTCCTTCTCTGCAGTACTGCTCTGAATCTCATCTCCGTCCAACCTGTAGCTGTGCCTGGGATTGCTCCTACCCAGGTGTAGGACTTTGCACTTGGCATGGTTAAACTTTATCAGCTTGGCATCAGCCCAGCTCACAAGCATGTCAAGGTCCCTCTGGATCCCCTTCCTTCCCTCCAAGTATCAACCGAGCCACACAGCTTGGTGTCATCAGCAAACTTGCTGAGGGCGCACTCAATCCCAATGTCCATGTCACCGACAGAGGTGTTGAGCAAGACCGGTCCCAACACCGACCCTGAGGAACACCACTCGTTACAGGTCTCCAGTTGCACACTGAGCCATTGAGCACAACTCTTTGTGTGTGGCCATCTAGCCAGTTCTTTGTCTACTGAGTGGTCCACCAATCAAATTGATGTCTCTCCAACTTAGAGATAAGGATGTCATGTGAGACAGTGTCAAATGCT
>JASSUY010052643.1:21424-34950 GCA_032466535.1 Forpus xanthops | reverse complement strand
AGGATGAGAAAGTTGGGGCTGTTCAGCCTGGAGAAGAGAAGGCTGCCTGGAGACCTCATAGCAGCCTTCCAGTATCTAAAGGGGGGCTATAGGGATGCAGGGGATGGACTCCTTATTAGGGACTGTAGTGATAGGACAACGGGTAACAGGTTCAAACTTAAACAGGGGATGTTTAGACTGGATATAAAGAGGAAGTTCTTTACTGTGAGGGTGGTGAGGCACTGGAATGGGTTGCCCAGAGAAGTTATGAATGTGTTCAAGGGTGGGTTGGACAGATCCTTGGGTGTCATGGTTTAGTGGGAGGTGTCCCTGCCTATAGCAGGGGGGTTGGAACTAGATGATCTTAAGGTCCTTTCCAATACTAACTATTCTATGATTCTATATACTGTAAAAACCTCTGTAAAACTCTACTAACCTCCAGTACACTCAGCATGCACAGTGTGCGGGCTGAAGTTTGCTAAACAGGGAGATAGGTCTGACTAGACATTAAATTTGCTAGAAATGCTGCTTTATCCTGTGTTATGCTTCCAGTCAGCATTTGCTCATTTCTGCATTATCAGCACTGGATCACTCATACAGAGGATCTCTATGGAAAGCTCAGCTTGCTAAAGTCTCGCATGCAAAGTCCATGGAGGTCTAACTAGGAAATCTGAGAGTTTGATATCATAGATAATTTTTAGAGTGCAACTCCAGGGTGGAGGATGCCATTATAGCACAGGTTTCTTTGTCTCAGGGTTACTGAAAAACAGGCTTAAACTCACGTTTTTTTACAACGTTATTGAGAACATTCCTGAGTTCTTCAGCATTGATCTCCATGTCCTGGTAGGAAGTGAGGTGAGAATACCGTTAATTAGAACATTCCTTCTTAAGTGTATAATTTTATGGATAGATACGCTAAAAGTATGAAGTCTTCGGTCACTTTTCAGTATGGCATACACATTCTCTAAACTAGAGAGTATTCTGGTTCATTTAAGCATTAGTCCAAATCTTTCTTGATGCTGCAGTGAAAGGCAGGTCTGCATTTACCGTATAGTTCTTGTTCAACTACAACTTGAAGAATGACCTTTGATTTCAAGCCACTGTATGAGCCCAAAACCAAAATGCAAAAATCTCTGTGACCCATTTGCAGCCTCCTGATTGATACAGTTCTTTGATGTGTCGTTCCTTTTAACTTCCCTTCTTAGGCTTATACTGAAGGGCATTGCATTTCTAAATTGTTTATACATCTTGAAGTAGTGATAGAAGTAAAAGCATGAATTTAAATAAGGCTCTCTTGTACACAATGGGAATAGCTTATATGTACATATGAGGATAGTTGTATACTTAACTGGATTTTGATTCGAGTTTGCTTAGTTTCAGATCTCAAAGGAGATTTGATTTAAGCAGTTGATGTAGGTGCTGTTGTGGCTCAGCTGCTTTGGTGGCAGAGACAGTGATCATTTCCATACTTACATCCCCTGCAATCTGTCGGAAAATATTCCTGAACTGGTTTTCCTCTTCACTTCCCTCTCGAGTTTTTGTTGAAGGACGCTGAAGAAAGACAAGCAAAGAGAGACATCCTTAGGCCAGCAAGGAAGAGAAGGGGCCTGTACAGCTCACTCACCCTCAAGCTAGGGAGCCTGTTAGTGAATCTGGAGGCCTTCAGGGGAAAGGGTTGTCTTCATGTTCTTTCCCTTTTTTTGGTTTAATGTGTTCTCTGGCAAAACTGCTGAGTATTTAACTTCATCCCATTGCTCTCCTTTCTCTTGAAGAAGCCTAAATAATTACTTTCACTGATAGATTTTTTTCTTTCAAAACATTGTGAAGGAGAAGTTTGGGGCAGAAGCATTGTATCTGCTCCATAGCTGCCCTGTATGCTATGAATTGATCAGAGGGACATTGGCTTGAGAGCTGTTTTAATGGGGGGGCAGGAAGGGGTCTAGCTGGAGCCAAGCAGTACATAAGACAAAGGAAAAAGATGAAAATGAAGCCCTCTCAGACTCATGCAAAGAGCAAGCCTGAACAATGAGGCTGAAAAAGGAAACTGTTTTATTCCTTCCTCCCCCAGTATTATATTACAGGAATCCTGTAATGAAGTAGAGTGAGTTTGTTGACTCAATTCTTATTTTTCTTTGTCTAAATGCAGAAGAAAGTTAAGATTGGTTTCCACTTTCCCACCTGTATGCTCTGGCAGGCAAGCAGCAGAACAGCATGCTCCCTATAAGCGGACATCTCTCATGCCTCCAGATGCCAGAAGCATCTTGCTGTTGCATCTCACTTCCCTCGCCTGTCTGCAGGCAGAAGCTCTGAATTTGCTATTTTGTGTTCCTCCTCTTTCGTAGTAACAGAAAGGAGGATGATGCAGGAGTTTCTGAGTTTACTCATTCTTTTCTCCTCTGGCCAATGGGGACTGGTTTAGGGATGTGTAATTTGTAATGAGGAGAGGCCAGGAGCTCTCAAAGCCCCTCAGGTGCAGTTCATTGGTGTGCCCATGTAAAAACAGGTACCAGTTCAGGGGGCTGAGCTTGTGGGATCCTTGTATGAGAGAGTAACCAGGAGGTGCTTTCAACTAAACCTTCCAGCACAGTTGGTTAAATAACTGAAGGGATATTCTCTTGTTTGCTCGTGCTTTTTAGATCCACATAAACCAGATACAAACTGTGCTAAGACTTGAAAAGCTGTTAAGTATTTTAGGACCCTTCTTTGCCCCATTCCTGCCCTCTCCCCAGCCATTCTTTTATGCTAGCCAGACCAACCCCTATTTCCCCCTTTGCCAGTTGCTGCAGAAACCTTTTTCTCATCTATGTGGGTTTTTTCACCATCTTTGCCAGCATCTTCATCTGCATTCAGTTCCTTATTGCTGTTGGCTCTGTCAGAAACAAATATGATAGGCTAGAAGAACAAAGAGAGCAAAAGAGAAATGGAAATTACACAAAAAAAAATAGTAGAAGGACAAATATTTGGCGACAACCATTTTGCAGTAAAGCACATGCAGCAACAGCTCCTGCCCTGAGAGTGTGGCTGGAGAAGCCAGAGCTGGGAATGAATAAAAAGAAACCAGCAAAGAAAACGATGTTGAGGAATTTCCGCAGTTGCTGCTCTGCTCATGCTAACAAACCTGCAGAAGTCATTGCAGAATAGTGCAGGCTCTGGCTTCTAGCTTTCCTTTTCAGAAAGCCAGTGACTGTTTAAATGTGGTTGGAGTTTTGTTTGGTTTAGGTAAAATAAGCTTCTCAAATTCTCAAATGCTGAACTTGCAGCTCCATATGAAGGACAGTAGCGCTGTATGAAGACAAACAGAATCTGAAGCCTACAGAGAAAAGTAGTATTTGTGTAGGAGCTTGTTAGTTATGTGAAGCAGATGTTCTTTCTTTGTATTAATTCTTGAAGCATTCAGCTGTAAGCAGCTCATGCAATGGTTTTGGTTTAGTGTGTTACAATCAAGGAAAGGTGCTACAAGATGCAAATGTGTTACCCTAGAGTATTAATTGCTATCAGCCTGTCTTTAGACTAAAATGCCTGATTGTGTTTTCAAGGTCCTAAGTGTGTCGTGTAGAATTGAAAGAAGAATCCTGGACTGCAGAGCAGAGAAGTAGCTGCCCTAGGCAATAGAAGGCATGTGTCTGAAAAAGGGATGCTTTGTACTAGGAAGGGGTGTCAGAGTGCCTGTGAAAGGCAGTTTGAGTAACCCAGAAGACCAAGCTTATAAAACTGAAACGTGTTTGTTACCCTTTTGCCACCCCCTTAAGTGAGGGGTAGGGGGTGTATGATACTAATGTTATTTCATTAGACTTCAGTATAGGAAGGCAAAATCTTTGCCACCTACAAATCTTATCTGTGAGAATGTACCTAGAAGAACGTGGACATGTGAGCAATCCAGACAACTATTTGACATTTGTAAAGTAGTGAGCTGAAGGCTTTGAGGCCTTGCTTGAAGGTTACTAAAGGATGTTTGGAGGTTACTAGAGAACTTTTACATGCAGAAAGTTTTGAGAAAGTTGGCACAGACGATTGCAGAGTAGGATGCGCACAAAGGAACTGATAACTACAACCTTGGAACCATCTGTTGTTATTACTACAATCTTGGACTCAAATACTGTAATAGTTAACCAATCATTAAGCTGTTACTAACACTTCGCTAAGAAATATTAACCAATTATATACTGCCGAATGTTCCCGTTCTTGAGACACACTCTATAAAAGCGGTACTCATGTTACAATAAACTGTCATCACTTGATTATATTAATCAGTGTGTGTGCTGTCCATTGATCCCCCACAACACTTATCCAATATCTTTCATTAACTAAATCAGTTTCCAGATGCAGAGAAATGGAGATAGCAAGGATCTCTGCTTCTGCCGCATGCATTGCACATGCTCTTTGCCTTGCTGACACTCAGCACATTGCACAAATACCCACCTTGCCCTTTTTCTTTTTCTGTGCAAAAAGAGACAAAATATAAAATGCAGGTGTTTTAAACCAACAGAATTACTGATTTTGCCCAGATAACGCAGAGCTGATAGTAAAGTTGTTTTTTTTCCCTCTTGCCCTTCCTGACATTTCTTTTTCTCATTACCTATATTCATACAGTTTTCAAATCTCCACAAATGAGAGAAAATGCACCCACCAAAAAATTGACAGAAATTGCAGAAACCACAGCAAACAGTGTCATCTTATCTGGGCCATTGTCTGCTTGAATAAAGTCTCTATTGTACCTTTAGCTCTGACTATTCCTTTTCTTTTTGCCAACCCATCAGTGCAGTGGAGATTGGAATTCTGTGAATGCAGATCAATGAGATCTGAAGTGGCAATTAAATCCCACCTGATCTGGACAGATATTTTGTTATCATAACAGCAAATGAAACACTTCTGAGCAAGGTTCGATGGAGCTCAGTTCTGTGCAAGAGCATTTCCTCTGTTTTTTTTTCCCCAGACTAATCGTATTGTTAGCTCTAGTACATTCCCACAAAGATGTGTAAAACCCCAGGGTGAAGAGGTAGAGCTTGTCATGGATGATAGTTGGAATCAGATTTTCATTAGGAGCTCATTCCAGAAAGCATATACTTCAAAATAAAATATTTCTTTCTTTGTTAGACGAGGCACCAGTCTCACAAACAAAATATCTTGGGGCACAGAGTTAGGCCTCCCTGGTAAATGAATAAGCCTCATTGGTGGAGGTAAAAGCAATGCTTAGCTCCTTTGTGCCAGAAGCAGATTCCAAATCTGGGTTTTTGCTAAAGGAGCTGTCATGGGGCTCCAAATAGTTTCCTGCTGTAGGTTTCCCTAGATGTCATGCTCTTCCTCTCCCTACCCCTGTTCGTGTACAAGAGGCCCAGGACACTACTTACTGATGGACGGTCTGCCTCAATCATATTTTCAACCTCCCTAGAAGAAAGCAGAAAGTAAATAAATCAGGAAAGTGACTGTTGCCGATGTTGCTTGTTTCTGTAGCTGGAGTATAAGCAGCCACTTGAACTTTCCAAACAGCCAGTCGTGTGGGCTGGTTTCCAAGCATTACAGCTGCAGGCTTTAGATGGAGCTTTTTCCACAGTTCGAGCTGAGCATCCCAAGTACCCCTTCCAGGAGGGCCGCTGCATGGTTTACGTCTCTGAAGAGCCTTGATAACACTGAAATTGGATTGCTGGGAGTAAAACAGAAGCTGTTTGGCCTAATTAAAGTGACACTGGCTGCAGTTTGCAGAGCTCTGGGAAACCAGTTGAAGAGCAGCATGGACAAGAAATAAATACCTACTTCTATGTTTCGCTTGTGACTGAAATTAGATCTGGTTCAGTGATCTATCTGGCCAAAAAATTCAGCCAATGGCATACAGCAATAAAAACCAATCAGATTCACTTTCATTATTAAAAAAATGGCTAATGAATCATAGAATCATAGAATAGTTAGGGTTGGAAAGGATTGGATCTAGTTCCAATCCCCCTGCTATGGGCAGGGACGCCTCCCACTAAACCATGCCATCCAAGGCTATGTCCAACCCGGCCTTGTGGTATGTTTACAAAGAATATCCTGCAAGTAGTAGGCTTCTCCAAAGACAATTCAAAGCAGACACTCTCCTTCTTTCTACAAGGGAAGATCAGGGTAATTATTTTGTAGCTGGGAGTTTCTAGTGAGGTCAAGAAAATTTAAATCCAGGTATAGCAAATGGGGAACATGACTATAGCAGACTAGTGAGCTCTCCTCCATCCTTACGACCAGTTTAATGGATCTGTAACTTACTCTGAAAGACTTCTTTTCTCTGAGAAGACCCTCAGGATGAATTCTCCCTCCTGGTGGGGTTCGTATGTAGATGGGATGATGACGTACTCGCTGGGAGGTAACCGGAAGCGCTCAGAGATTTCTCGCATGTTTATATAGGTTTTACTTCTAGCTTTGGAGGCATTGTAGAGGAAAAAGTCCTTTTGCAAGTGGTGCTTAGTGCCATGCATCTGCAGAACAAATGAGTCCATTTGTCTTCAAGGAAGTCTCATCCACTGCCCAGGTGGTTTGTTGTGTGGGCAGTACATGGTTGAGACAGAAAACATCAGTGGAGCAGCAGCCTAACAAGCAAGGAGCTGACAAGGGATGCTAACTAATAACAGATACCGAGTCTGTCACCTTTAAGTTGCTACTGTCTGGGTCTAGTTGGCTTCTGAAGGCTTCTGCGTACCTTTAATATGCTTTCTTCAATGGCTGAAAATGCAGTGGTTTTTCCAAACAAATTCTAAGACTATAGAGAAAATTCTGTGGCTGCAGGATTTAGGTCATTGGCATTATTTGCAGGAGGAAATGGAAATGGTTTAGGGTGGTTTTGCATGGAGTGCAAAGGCAAAGTGCTTGCTGATGCTGCTTCCTGCAATGCAGGCTTACTGAGTGACTTGTAAGCCATGGTCAGATTTCATATGGAATAGGTAAGAAGGGCTGAGGAAAAGGTTCAAGTGAGAAGGAACTAAAAATTACTCACAAAATGTTACTAATAAACACTCAAAGCAGAAAGGTTAGCAGTTTCACTTCTGTTACATTCCTGAAAACAGACTTCACTGAACAGTTTCCTGCTGACTTACAGACAGGCACAATAGTAACACTAGCTGTGAGTATACACCAAGATGTCAGTCTGCCTCCGTTCTGCTCATACCTCTTTGGGCACCTGAGGGAGAAACAGAGAAGAAACAGTCAGAGCTGCTAGTGAGTCCCCTTTTTCATAGATCATACAGAAGGGTGTTTGCTTAGATTTCTGGGGACACAGGCAGTCACTAAATGCCCCAAATTAGATAAATATGCTAAGCAATTTCTCTGTTCCTTTCTAGATTTCTCGGGATCTACATGAGATCCATTAAGATCTGAATTAAATATGTTTGTGCGAAGGACTGAATGAATTGACTTCTTCATGAAGTCAATAGCAGGGACAGAGAGGTTAATTGCTACCTGTGTGTCTTGGATGTCTTTCCTTTTTTGCACTATTCTGCCAATGAAATATTCAGTTTCAGCAAGGATGAAAGAGAGATTGAAGAATTTATGGGAAAGAGTATGTTCAGATCTGTCAGTAAGTCACTACAGAAGCTTAAAAAGTATGTTATTTATAGATGGGGTAAAACCAGAGGTTACTATGTTCTGAATGGTTACGTAGCCTTTTCTTGCCAAGTAAAGGCTGCAGTTCAGGTTATCAGCCTGAGTAATTCAGTGATTTTCTTCGTATGGGTATAGTGTCAGGATTTGTGGCTGTGGTACAAAGAATAGTCTAGAGCTAGTACCTCATAGATGGCAAAGCCAATGGTATACAGGTTGGCTCCCAGCTTGCGTTCTTTCCTCCTATTTTTCTGCATCAGTGCAACAAGGAAGCTGCAGATAACCTGTTCATCCTCAGGATCATCATCTTCCTCCAGGAGCTTCAAACGATACTGGGGATTGGTCCAAAATGTATCTGTGAAATCCCACCAACAACCCAAAGCAAACGTAATACGTCAGTTTTCTGATGATACTCATGATCAAAGACAACATTTGAGTTCTCTGCTTGTGGCTCCTGAGGGGAAGGTTAGAAGCAGGCTGACATGTACCTCTTTTTTATATGTTACGTGATTTACATAGTTCTAACAAAACTGCACATCAAAGGAGGATATAAAATGAAGAACTGGCATCTGACAAACTTCAAAGCACCTAGAACTATAAGTGGATTTCCTGACTGAAATCTCTTAGAGTGAAATTGATCTCTTTTATCTTACTTGGGACACTATGAAGTATTTGAACAATCATTTCTCTTTGCCAGGCCTGCCTTTTGGGCTGACAAGGTGCTGTCACAAATGTAGTGACAGAAGATTTCCAGGTACAAATCATGTGCCTCATCCACTGAGGAAGCAAGGCTTTTGCTTGGCTGAGCACTGAGCAGGCTGTGGTATGACTTACCCTGTGGTATCTAATTCAGTCCCCACCAAAGGGGCTGTATCTCCCAAGAGCTGTTGCTTACCTGGATAATTGCGGCAGCCTCCAGCAGAGCAGCCTCTCACCCAGCGCCCTTCATTGACCGACACAGTCCAGGTCTGGAGTTTATCTGCTTCTAGCGTATCAGGTGTAAGGTTACAGATCTCAAGTTTTGTGAAGTGCCTCATGAAATCTTCAAATGATATCCTGGAGGAATTGAGGGGAAACTGAACCCAAACAGATTTACATGGTGGGCAGCTGTCTGAAAGATCTTGGTGAGGCTGAGGAGGGTGACCAATAGTACTGCCACTATTAGGGGAAGTTTACCATGACAGTGCCATGATTTCCTAATGCATTTGGACTGCTCTTTGTTCAGTTAGCATAAATACATCTCCGAGCTGGAGGAAAGTGATCTGAGAGGATGGTACATAGGAAGAGTGATGGACAACATCTGGAAGTGTAGCATAATCAGAAGGACTGTGCTTGTGGCACTCAATAAACCCTGGTGGGAGAATGAGGGGATCACAGAGCAAGGATTACTGGGAATATGAAGGGGAATAGGGATTACCACAATGGTTGTAGCAGATTTAGATAGTGCAGTGTGATTTTTTGCTATGGTTGCATATCTCCTAGAGAAACACAGGGGTTTGACTGATGTTCTCACCAGAACTCTCCATCCTCCACAATCTTGTGCTGCAGGCGGATTTTCTCTTCTTCATTAATAAAGGTCCATTCCTCTGACCTTCAAAGGAATAAATACAATTTTGTAATACAGTTTTCATTAAAATTTCTACTCTTTACTGTAATCCCTGTTGAGTGGAAAGTCAAGAGTCATCCTGCTACATCCATTTAGGTTTTTTCTTTGAGAGCCTTGCAACTATTTGTTTTCAGTGGTACCCTTCTGTCCACATGCGCAAATAAACAATTGTCCTACTTCTGCCTTCAGGCTTCCTCTTAACAGCTCTCAAAAATCCACTGAACTGTGCTCATTTTGTTTAGCCTGAAGAAAAAAGTGCTTGCAGACTCTTATTGCTGAAGCAGCTGTTGACATTCCTTTCGGTAAAACCTAATGACCAGCTTTGTCCAAACCTACTCGTGTACTGACATCTTGCTTCATCCAACTTTGTCGTAACTTGAAGCATTTTTCTACTGTCGCTTCTTGTTTTGAAA
Organism: Forpus xanthops; assembly: GCA_032466535.1. Taxonomy (NCBI): domain Eukaryota; kingdom Metazoa; phylum Chordata; class Aves; order Psittaciformes; family Psittacidae; genus Forpus; species Forpus xanthops. Next base: position 25,392 of record JASSUY010052643.1, on the reverse strand, counting down.
ATGGACATTCTTGAACTCATTAGGTGGTAAATCAGATTGTGCCATTCGACTGGATTCTGTCTTCATTTCCATTGATTAAAGCCTCTCAACATCTTTTTTAGGTACTCTTCTTTTTTACAGCTTTAGCTAAGCACTCAAGAATAACCAAATTTGAAGTGCAGGTGTCAAAATGACCACGAAGACAGTTTGCACACTTCATCAGCAAATGGTAAGGTCACACACAAGCCACAGTTAGGCAAATAAGCTTTTAATTTTTTTCTCTCCAAATCATGTGAAGCTGTTTACTCACTTGTCACTCCAAGGTCCATTCCATTCCACCTGTCCCCAAGGGTTTCTCAGCCTTACCAGACGTATTTTTTCCCCTTTAAATGTTGTCTAATTGAAAAAGAATGCAACAAGAATAGACTGAGAGTAAGGTCAAAAGGAACGTTCTGCCTATCAAACTTCTGATACCAGCTCCTCCATTACCCAGCTTGACCTGCCTGGGTGAGTGTGGGAGGGCTGTAATACCAAGAGGTGACTGGCTGTGGTCACCTCTGCCTAAGTAGTTGAATATCCAGTTCCCCAGAAAGCCAAAACTTGGACAGGTGACATGTTAATTCTCAGTACACGCATGCCATTGCCTTTCAGGAGAGGGCTCTTCTGCATGCGTTCTGCAGTGAAGAGCAGGAAAAGGACTGTACATACCTCTTCCACAGCCGTGACTGAGTAGGCATGACCTTTGACAAGCCCACAAGACATCCGGGTTTCATACTGCATTGGCACTATGGTCTGTCAGATACAAGATAAGAACTTATAAGAGTCATGAAAAGGCACTGTCCAGGTGATAGGGTTTTTTGTCTTATTCTCTTTGTGTTTGACAAGGTGGCCAAGGTTAGCACCCACAGGTTAATGTTCTTGGTTAGAAAGAAGTGGAGCATGAACTAAAAAAAGCAAAAAGTTAATAATATGAATTGAAATTCATGATTGAAATTTTTCTTTCTTCAGCAATATGCTGCTTATGCGTAAATACATTTTGTCTTGGAAATCAAGTGTTAGTGTGGCTCATAGATTTTTTCCCCTTCTTCATCACCTATGTCTCTAAGAGTTGCCTGTAAGGCTCTGCCAGTAACTCTGCTATCCCTTCCTGACATATCTGGGCATGAGAAAGGCAGGGCTGGAAAAGGAGAATTAGTAAAGTCAAGTCACACTGATACATTCTCAGCTTGCCCAGGGAGGATCTCATGCAAATACTTCCTTGCTGTCACAATTATTTTCCATTATTTCCTTTTTCCTCCTGTTTCTTTTTCTTTCTTGCTCCTGTTTCCATACTTTTTATGCCTATAACCTCATAGCTATTTCCTTTTTTCCTTCATTTCTATTCATATTGTTACCATAATTACTTACCAGAACCCTTTCCTCACACTTTTCTGTTTAAGAATACTAACTTCTGCTGGTGCTCTGGGCTGCATCTCTGAAGTGCAACTGCAGCCTGCACTATCTGTCCCTTTCCATCATCAGGAGTCATAATTTCTGTTGATGGCTCAGGAATGTGTAATAACCAGCAGCACAACAGATGCTGAGCAGCAAGTATAGAAAGAGTTTTGCAACCTTCTTTCAGTAGACAGTCACTGAGGAGGAAATTCCCCTCAAAACAAGGGTGATTTGGCCAGTCATGCTTGCAATGCAAGGCAGTTATACTGGGCTTTCCTGGAGAATTACACCATTTCAATCTTCTGGGAAGACTAAATATGGATGTCAAAAGAGGAAAAATCAGCTATTTCTGCTGCAAATACACAACATGGTTTGCACAACCAAAAGTTTTATGTATTATTATGTAACTGGGGAAGTTTTTTTAGTTTTCCCTTGGTTGTTGGTTTGTTTTCTGGGTGATTTTCTTTTCCTTTTTTATTTCTCTGTAAAGCAAGCAACATAATTTCATTATCATGGAAATGCTCCCTAAAGTATTACAGCTGCCTGACAGAGAGAAGGAAGAGGCAATGTATTCCTCCACAGAGTTGAAAGCTTTTAAGTTTACCAATGTAGGATTTTTCTTAATTGGTTTTAATGTCCTTTTTATTTTGCTAGATACTTAGGAATGTTGGAATTACTTTGTATTTTATCGCACATGTAAAACTCAACGTGTTTTTCTTTCTCTTGTTAAGCTTTTTAAATGAGGGAATTAATGGCAGTAATCTAAAAGGAACATCCTGAGAAGAGCCCCCTCCATTTGTGGGCAGAACCCCATAATACTCTTAAAATAAGTTCACCAAGGGTTTTTTTGTTTGGAGTAAGCCCTATGCTGAACTTGCATTTTCTTCCGTTCACATCCCCACACACCCTAGGGGATCTTTTTCTAGCCTATCATTTTAATTGTCTTGTTCTCACAACCTTTTGCAAGCAAGAGATTTGATAACATCCAGTAATCATTTCCTGTCCTGAAAATGATAAGCCTGTGCCACAAGCAAGCAGTATAAGCAAAGCATTCTCTTATCAGTCACTGTGTTTTAAAGCACTGAAGTCTTTTAAAACAGATATCAAATAACATCCCTGAGAACAGGTCTTCAGTGTTGGGTCAATTCAATGCAGCCAAATAAGGATTTAAAAGCATAGGTGGCATGTTTCTCTAACTGTCTGTAAATAAAAGCACTGTGAAGTCAATCACTTCTGGAGACATACGAACCCAGGCTGGCCTGTCATCTGTTGCCTGGTAGTCTACAGTGGGGTAACTCATCTGTGAGTTTTCCAGATTCTTCACCATTCGAGCAATCAGTTCCCCAATGCCGCTCCGAGGAGCTGATCCATAAGAAAAGCCTAGTTGATCCTGGAACAGAGAATGGGAGAAAAGTATGCAGAAAGATGGGGCAGGGAGAGAGAAGAGAAATCCTACAAGAAAGATGAGTGGTAAAACATTGCCTCGATAACTCCTCCCTCATTATGTTCATACTAATCTGCAGTGGTTGATAGCACCAGTTGTTTTCCTGCCTTTATTGTAACTTCATAATCCATAATGGTTATTGAAACTATCGTTTTTATTCTTAAATTTACCACAAAAAATTAGATAATCTGAGGCTGTGTTGGCAATTGAAGGGTTAAATTCCTAAGTTTTGGCACACATAGCAACTTTGACATGAAGATTTGTAACTTACAGAGCTGCAGCACCCCCATACTAACCTCATTTTACTTGGCAAGGGAGTGGAGGGTGGGGTGTTGGTTTTGCTGATCACACCCCTTCTCTCCACCTCCATTTCTGCTTCTATTCATTCCCCTTTTCGTTCTTGTTATTTACCAGTGGGTGGTGTCTTGTGGAGATCACTCCATCTCCTGGAAATGGATGTTTGCTGTGTGAACTAAACCAAGCAGCTCTAAAAGGGGACATATATTTGATTATGGATCGAAAGATTTCTCTGCTCTGCTATTTAGAAGGCCCTTTAGAAAAGACAGGCCGGGTAGACAGAGAGGGGAAGTTGCTATTTATGTTAGAGATAGGCTGGAGAGTATGGAACTCTGTCTGGGGACAGGTGAGCAGCCCATAGAGAGTTTGTGCATCAGGGTTAAAGGAAGAATAGTGATGGGAGACATTATTGTGGGAATCTGTTACAGACCACCTGACCAAGAGGACTTGGTGGATGAAGCGCTCTAAAGACAGATAGGCACAGCCTCACGCTTGCATGCCCTTATTCTCATGGGGTACTTCAACCACCCTGATATCTACTGGAGGGACAGTAGGGCCTGCACAAGCAATCCAGGAGGCTCCTCGATTGTGTGGAAGACAACTTCCTTCTGCAAGCAATAGAGGATCCAACGAAGAGAGGTGCCATGCTTGACCTCGTCCTTACCAACAGGGAAGGGCTGGTTGGAAATGTGATGGTTCAGGGCAGCCTTGGTTGCCGCGATCATGAGGTGGTCAAATTCAAGATCCTCAGGACAGTGAGAAGGGTGTGCAGCAAACTCACTGCCCTGGACTTCAAGAGAGCAGACTTTGGCCT
>JASSUY010052637.1:0-13022 GCA_032466535.1 Forpus xanthops | reverse complement strand
TTCCCCTCCCCCCCCCCCCCCCCCCCCCCCCCCCATATAAAAGGTGAGGTTTTTCTGGTTTGGCAAAATGAGCAATACCACTCAATACCCAACTCTGTACCAGAAATCAAAATATCACTTAAATGAGTACCACCCAAGTTTGAAAGTTTGAGATCAGGAATGTTGAGCAGGAAATAACATCTTATGCTATATCATCTTCCCTCATGTCCACACTCCTGGTTCCTGATAAATAAGATGCCCTAAGGATTAGAAAATCTTTACAGTTACTCTAAGCTGTACCTGCTTGTGACAGCCCCCAACAAACAGCTGGAGATGCTTATGGAAAAACAGTGCTCTTAGTCTATGTTGAATCTTTGACCTGAAGTTAGCGCTGGGAACCATATGCTGTTTTGATGTGAATGGGGCATTTCTTTGTGCCATTAGGATCATAACCAGCAGCTTGCAGTGGCTTGACATAAAACTTACATTGTAGGAACTGTGAAGAGAAAGCTGAATATATCAGCAGGTCTGACCTTTTATAGTGATAAAAGTTGTTTCCTTTATGTGAACTTGAGGTGAGTTCTTAAGCACTTCCTTACACTGTAGATCACCCTTGATTGGAATGAGTTGAGAAAGGATTGAGTTTAACCTGGCTTTTTACAGAATTGCATGCTTGCTTTGCATTCTCTAATCCACATTTCTTTTCATTATCTAAGATTTTTAAATTAAAGAAAAAAAAGACCTCTATAAAAAAAACCAGGAAATCACTTCTGACACAGCTTGATACCCTGAGCTTTGTCCTTGACAGCAGATGAGGCTTTTTGGAGTCTGAAGGCAAAATTACATATAGCAAAGTATTTTTAAACATATGTTATTTCAAGGTAGACAGCTGCTCACTGCATGAGTGCTTCACTCACTGCTGTGCTTAAAAGTTAACTTTCACTACTTAAAGGCAGTAGGGTAAGGAAGATAACTTCAGAACATTGGGGTTTTTCTGTTATTCTTTGCTCTCTACCCAGTACTATTAAAGTGACTGTATTTTGAAAGCAATAAAATGATGGAGACCTAACAGAATATAGCTGAGCTGAAGTTTAATCTCCAAGAAAACACTTCATTCTTAGATCAAGATTAATATCACCCAGAAATAAAACTCAAAGGATGTTATTTAGAACAAGAATGGCCACCTATCCGGGATATAAAGCAGTTTACTTTTTTAAACTGGAGTATTAACTTCACTCCTTTAGCATGCTTTTGTGAATAAGCATGTTAAAGGACTTATATGAATGAGTAAAAATGATTGAAATGAGTGCAATGGAATGCTAATATATTGTCATAATAATAACCAGCACATATTATCTTCATTTACAATTCTCTTTATAGAATTTAAGTCTGTGAGTCTACTTGAATTTTCTTAACAGAAGCACAGCAAGTTAGAATGCAGTGAAAGTAGGAGTTAGTAAAGGAAATACCAATAATAAGAGTGAAGGAACAGCTGAAAGTACCCCTGGGGTAATAGAAAAAACTCCCAAAACCTAAATATACTTTGTAAATGCCACATACTAATGTACACTTCTCTACACTCTCATTAATTATGAAACTGCTTATGTCAGCACTCTTTTGGCCAGGTTAATAAATGGTTAGAAGGGTGGTGCTATAGTCAGGGGTTTAGGTACCTAGAACACAGGACTCAATTTAGTAGGCCAGGTCTACTGGGGGCTGGTGGAGCTGGTCTGACAAAGAAAGGGAAGAATGGATTTAGTAGGAGTCTTGCCAGACAGGTCAAAGATGCTTTAAACTAGATGTGTTTGGGGGGGGGGGGGAGCATCATTCCATCCCAACACACCAAGTCACTTGCCAGCAGATGCAGGGACAGTGAGAACGAAGAGCTTGGGCCCACTGTAGAAGAGGATCTGGTTCGAGACCGTCTTAGGAACCTGAATGTATACAAGTCCGTGGGACCTGATGAAATCCATCTGCGGGTCCTGAAGGAGCTGGCAGGTGAAGTTGTTAAGCCACCTTACATCATATCTGAAAAATCATGGCAGCCAGGTGAAGTTCCTGATGACTGGAAAAAGGGAAATATGACATTTATTTTCAAGAATGGGAAAATGGATGACAAAATGTGCTCTCTACTACGAAGGGTAGAATCTGTTTCTACACCAGGAACTACCAGAATAAGCTGCTAGCACACTAAGGTCCTTTTCTCAGAGCACTGTTAAGACATTTAAGGATCCAGGGAGTGCCTGTCTCTTGGTTCATGCTTGGCACAGGCTGCTTGGGGGAATTTCTGGGATGGGCAGAAGTTCTTGCCTGGAGAAGTCATGTTGTAGTCACATGCTTTGCTGTCAAGTCAGTTAGGGTTTCAGTTAATCACCTTCTGTCAAACTGGTCTAGCTCCAAGTCTACCTGCAGAGTTTCTTGGATCACCCAGGAAATCCAGTGTGCTGCCTGTAGATACAGACACAGCCCATATAATTATACTGCAGTAGGAAAAAGTTGAATTTCATCCTTTTATTACAGCTACAACTTAAATTCCACAGTTTGTGCTACACCTTGAATTACAGCTTATCAGAACACCTTACCATTACAATAAAGCATGTAAGGTATTACCTTTCAGATAATTTAGCAAACAATTTAGTGCAATTTTATCAAACCCTGTATAATCAAAATAGCTTCTTTTTATCATAGAATCATTTAGGTTGGAAATGACTTTTTAAGTCCAACCATTAACCTAGCACTGTCAAATCCGTTATTAAACCATGACCCTGAGTACCACATCTGCAGGTCTTATGATGTGTTTTCTGCCAAGAGTTATGATTTGGGCTACTTGCTGACAAGTATCTAATAAACAAAGGGTCACAGTATTTCTCCTTAATGAGAGTGATAGATTGATATCTTGAAGTATAGTTGTAGTTAAGGCAGACCGCAACAGAGTGGTTTCAATTTGTCAAGAAATGTCTGTTCATGTGATTTTGCTTAAACTTTGTTTAGAGTTTTAGTAGCTTGTTAACTCTTAGAAAAAGAATGTAATATGTTATTTTCTTGTATGTTCAGTACTGCTGCTTAAAAATGTCATTGCATGTCTCAGTGGTACCCAATGTCACAGATGCATAACTGGGTGACTGCATCACAGTAATTCAGAAAGAGAGGAGGAAGGTAGTGCAGAGATCAGTAGCGTGTATTAGAAGAAACAGGGCATTGTTTAAACTTGGATGTCTTGATCAAAGAGCTGTTTAATAACAAACGTCTGGAGACTTCTCTGTTGTTGTTCATAACTTGCACAAGTAACTTGTCCTCTGTGATATCATTTAGGTAGATTTTACTTTCCAACTCCTATTTAAGCTGGCAACACAATTCGAAGTCCTTAAAGGGGGAAGTGGACAGCCATCTCTTCAGAAATGTCTCGGAATCAGCTTTAGAGAAGCACATGTATTTGTTTGGATATGGTCCTAAGAATTTAATTCTGTTTCCTTTACTAAAATATGCTGGCCTAGTTCCTTTATGTTCAAATCTCTATTTTTATCCTATTGTATTAATACTAAGCAAAATCATTGCATGTATTTCTTGCAAATGCCAAAAGTAGTGTGTCAGTTTACTATAATGTTAATCATTTTGAGGGAGCTGCTGGAGTTATTATGTGAGTAGGACAAGTGAGAAAATTAACTTTTGTGTTGTAAGGGTTAACAATCTTCCTCTGAGATACTTGTATATAAAAATATATAAAACTGCTCAAATAGTCTGCCAGGATCATGAGAGCTTTCAAACTACCTATAACAAAAAGTGTTAGAGAAGCAGTTACAGGATATCGAGAATGAAGAACTTTTATCTCTCCATATATCTCTAGCTCTAGCTACTAGCTAGTACTTTATTAGGCTTTCAAAACAAAAACCAAACGCAAACACAAAAAAACCCCAAACAAAAAAATCGGGGGGGATGGGGAGAAACATGAAGATCAATTGCTCACTGAGTTACTGAGTTGTGATATTGTGTTTCTATGTGCTTGAGTATGATTCTTCTCTCACATGGATGCAATATCGCAGTCATCAAGTTTTAAAGAGTCATTAATATCCTTCTCTAACAGAAAGAGCTTTGCACTTCTCAACCTCACAAAAATAAAATGATAGGGAAAAAAAGTGATATTTAATAACATGCTACTGTGTTTATTTCATTATAGCTGTTCTAAGTGAGATAAATTATTGTATACAATGCAAATTCTTATTAGGTTTGTTTATAGGATGTGAATTTTCTCAATGTGAGAAGTGACATCTTAAATGCAATAATCCAATTTTTTCATCTTCTCTGACTACAGAAAAAAAGCTAGCTATGTATTCCAGGTAATAACAATTCTGAAAGTTTCATGAGTTTTAAGAAGTGTCACAACTTTCAATAATATATTGAGAGTTTGGGGAGAAGAAAAGTAAAAAAGACAAGCAAAAAAATACCCAAAAACAAATGCAGAAAGGAAATAGAGAAAGTCTTGTATATCAACCAATCTTCTCAATTTTGTGTCATCGAAAAACTTGCTGAGGATGTACTCTCTCCCATTGTTCAAGCCATTAATGAAGATATTAGACAGTACTGGACCCAGTATCAGCCCCTAGCTACTCCACTCATGACTGGCTTATACCTGGTGTTCATTCCATTGAGCACAACTCTTTGAGCTCAGCAACTCAGCCATTTTTCAGTCCACACATATTTGAATCACAAATGCCAGTGTAGCATTGTATATGGTTCCAAACCTGTAATGTATTTTCACATCACAAGGAGCTCTTTACTGTGGCTCTACAGGGGTGTGTCCTGTACCTGATAGGGCTGTGTGCTCCAAGGGGTTGCAGACACTGGAAATATTATAATTCTCTTCTTTCAGCTTCACAAGGTACTTGAATACTGCAATGCAGGTCTTCCAGCATGAGTCACATGCGGGTTGCAACTAAAGGCTAATGTGTATATGTGTCACTGTTTTTCACACACTTCACAGAAAATGCTGTATAGTCACTTTTATAACTGCTTAGATAAGCATCTTCTTTACATAAGGAGGGTGCCTGAAAGAAAAGGAAAATTCAACATATTTCCTTTACACAGCTGAGTTTGTAGTTATTTGGATATGAATTAGAGCATGTAAGAGTTGCTGGGATTTCAGTTTTATTTTCTCTAGCTCTGATTGTAAGCTCATGATTTAAATTACTTCTTTTTTCCTAGTAATTAGTTCTTTCTTTTCCTTTTATGACCCATGAGTCTCATTCTCTATTTTTAGTTTCCTGTTATATATATATTTATAATTTTCCATGTGCATCTTGTAATTTTGGTACTGGTCCAAACCCTCAATTAGGTAAGCCATATGTTCAGTAAAGCAGCTTGAGAAAGTACAACAGATCAGGAAATCAGAATCCTGAATTAGCATGCAGCTTATGCAGTTGTTGCTGCCCATCCTTCCTTTAGATGGATATATTGAAGCCCAAGGGCATCTGCAGATATCTGCTAAACTGTTCTTCACAGTCTTAAAACCTTAACAGCTTGAGCTTGTGAAACTGTCCACTAAGCCAATAAATGTTTATTGTTATTTATCATTAGAAGGTTGTTACGTGTACACAACCAACTGCATATCTTGATTTGGAGAAAATTCCAGGAACAAACTTGCCAACGAAGTTTTCTAGTTGACAAGCAGGTATTCTTATTGAGGTACCGGGAGACACGGAGGATAACTCCTCCTAACGTGTGTCCCTGTATCGCTACACAAGCAGTCCTTATATAGTTATAGAGCATACATACATATTCATGAGGCTACATATGGATTACATCATTTTCCAGAAAGTCCCCCGCATGCATACAAAAATGTAGTGGTGGTCTTTCGGGGTCATTTACTTCTTCCAACTATCTTCATCACTGCTGGCAGCCTTTGAAGCATGTGCAGTAGATCCTTATACCAGCTTAATCGGCTCATTAACACCACAAACATAACAATCATCCCATACTCCTACTTATCAGTTAGTTTAAGTGCAGCCCATCCTGGACCCCTGCCATTCCAAATACTCCCTATCTTTATGCCCTGTTCTTCTAGCCTGATTTTACACTCATATTGTACTAAGGTCATAAAGGACTAAACTATGTCAACTACAGTAGTTTTTCTTGTGCAAGGATTCTCAGCATTTTCTCAAGCCGTATTCTGTATTTTTCCTCTGTATATCATGCCTCTCAGCAATTTTCCATTACTACTGTTACAAAGCCATTAAACTTAACATTATTTAAAATTGATTCTAAAGGTCTATATTTTCGTTTTGTAATTTTGTACCCCTTGTCTCATACGCGTTTCTTGATGGAGGCTAATTCTTTGTACTGGAAATCAGTTCCTAAAACAAAGTTTGTAAGAATCCTTGTGGACCATTAAATGTATTTTTCACATTATTCTGGATTCTTCAGTGCTCCAAAAGAGATGAAATTAACAAATTCTTGTTTCCATATCTACGAATAGTAAGGAGCCAGAGTCCTGAATACCTGACATGTAATTAAAATTGGTTGATTAAATAAGATATCAAACTTCTGAGCAGCTTTCAGTTGAGCAGCTGTTATTTAGTTTTCTGTTAATTGCAGTAGCTACAGGAACTCAAATTCCAGCCAGTATCTGGTTCCGATCTCTCATGTTCCACAAAAACTCAGAGTCAAGATAATAGATTCTGCTCCAATTGGCTAAAAATTAAAATGGAAGAAATGAGAAGTAGCTGGTGAAGGAGAAAAATAGCTTCAGAAAGAAAACAGCTTTAAAGGCAGCTGGGATCAATTGGAATTGCAGTCTGTGGCTCCTAATGAAGAGCCTGTTCATTACCATGTGTTTTCTTATCATGCAGTTGCTTAATTTTTCTACCCCTGTAGTTCTAATGTGATGCTGAAGTATGTCCTGCTTGACTGTCTCTTGTGAATACTCTGCTATATGTTGAGCAGCATGCTTCCTCCATTTTGAAATAACATTCCTGAGTACCATCATGTTTCTAATTTTTAGTGGTTTTAAAATACTGTTAAAGATGTGCTAGTAGATTGTGTGAGCATTCAGTGGAAATCAGCTATTTTATCATTGCATGCTTAATTTTATCTTAAGCAGTAGTCAGTCATGGGTACAGGCTTTTCAGAATAATTCTTTAAGATGGATTACAGTTGATGCTTTTCTTATTGCTTAGTTTTCTGTTTTCTTGTCAAACTCATTCTGACAATCTTTTACTGCTGAGATAATGGCCAGTGATAAGTATTCTTAGCCCCAAAAACAGCAGAGAAATTTTTGTGGTTTGTGAACAGTTTCAACTTCCTGGGGCATTAACAGCCTTGGTTAAATATTGTACGGAGTACCTAGATGTGGAACAATACCTTTCTTTCCAAAATGCAGTGATTTTACCTGTTTTACAAGGTACTTACCCTTTGATCTCCCACACCAACATAGTACATGGTAGAGAATAATTTGTCTCTCCTTGCTGCCAGTGACAGCAGACATATTGTAGTACTCTGTATGTGGGATGGAACTAGATATAGCTTAGTGCTGACTCCATTCTTTGTCGTTCCTGAATGATGGATGTGACAACTTTATTAGGCACTCTTGTTGGTGGCTGTCCAATAGCATAAGGGAGAAATGAGAAATTTTATCTATCATCCAGTCTTAAGTTGTTTCCTTGGGCAATTTTAATGAATAAGAATCATGTCCAATCAAGAACAAATGGGTATCACTAATCTTTCTTTCGTCCCAGGGCAGCAGTGATTTCAGTAATTTTGCAGAAGCCAAGCTGAGTATCTGTAGCATAAATTTAATTGTCCTATAAAATAAGGTAAGGCCTACATCTTCTTATTTTACAGTGTTTAAGTGTATATGCAATAGTACAGTCCCAATTTGATTACATATGTGCATTAATTTTACACTAAAATTTTGTCTAAAATAACATAAGTTGAGGAGAGCATTAACAGTATGTTGTAAGAAACCATTTCATGAAGCAGGGAGCAGTTTGATTTTCTTAGCCAAGGACAGACAACTGTGAGATTTTTCCAGATTCTGCATGTTTCTTGTATGTTATCATAGAATCATAATGGTTTGGGTTGGAAGGGACCTTCAAGATCATCTTGTTCCTATCCCCCTTGCTATGGTCAGGGACACCTTCCATTAGACCAAGGTGCTGAAAGCCCCATCCAGCCTGGCCTGGAACATTTCCAGAGATGGGGTAGCCACAGCTTTTCTGGACAACTTGTTCCAATATTGTACCACCCTCACAGTAAAGAACTTCTTCCTAGTATCTAACCTAAATCTGCCTACTTTCAGTTTAATGCCATTCTTCTCTGTCCTGTCACTACATGCCCTTGTAAAAAGCCCCTCTCTAGATTTTTTGTTGGGCCCTTCAGGTATTGGAAGACTGCTATATGGTCTCCTTGGAGCCTTCTGTTCTCCAGGAGGAATAACCCTATCTGTCTCATCCTGCCTTCATGGATAGGTGCTCCAGCCCTCTGATCATCTTCTTTGATGACCTGTGAGGACCTATGGCCCTCTCTGGGCTTGCTCTGACAGTTCTGTGTGCTCTTTATGTTGGGGGCTCCAGAGCTGAATGCAGTACTGCAGGTGACATCTCACAAGATAAGAGAAGGAGAATTACCTCCCTTCACCTTCTGATCATGCTTCTTTTGATGCAGCCCAGTATTCAGTTGGTTTTCTGGGACGGAAGTATATACTGCCAGCTCATATTGGGATTTTGGTCAACTAGCAACCCCAGATCCTTTTCCTCAGGGCTGCTCCGAATCTATTCTCACTAAATGATTAGTGAATAGCTGTTCAATTAAAAATTCTGTCAAGTTTTGCAATATAATAAATGTAATTCTGGCATAAAGACAGTTGAAAGTGCAAGAATCAGCTCTCTAAGGACACCTTTTTATCCATGGAAGAGAAGTAATTTTTAAACTAAAGGGCACTTCATTAGTGTCCTTCATTAGTCAAAGAGAGCAAATAAAGTGTATATAAAATATGACAGGATACTTTAATGAGGAAATTAACAGATCCTTGAAGCATCTTTGGTGGCTTTGCTTGCATCAAAGAACAGCAAAAAAACAAAGACAAAAAAATTCCTTAGCGTTTGACCCATATCAGTAAGGTAAAAAGGCAGAAAGACAACTTCTTTATCCTACAGAAAATTTTAACATTCTTTAAATTCCTCTAAAACTATGAGCTTTAGATGACCGGTTAATTTATTTTTAGAAACAGTGTTTGATAATGTCTTCTATGATTTGAACCTCTTTAACCTCATTAAAATAAAAGAATATCCTTTTTTTTTTTTTGGCCAAGGGAATAATTAGTGAAGGACAAAATAGACTCTGTTATTTCAACAAAGAAAGCAAAAGAGTCTTGCAAGTCACTTCTACGTAAAGATGTAATTGGTATATAGTAGTTCTCATGAGTTACTATTGATATGATTAAAGAATATTGGATCAGCTTATTAGGATTTATACAAAAGTCTTTCTGACAGAATAACCCACTTATTGACCCCCCCCAACCCCCAATTAATTGAAAAACCACCTATTAAACTAGCATATTCATAGAATGTCTATTTCCTTCGCTTTGATTTCTGTTTTTTTTTTTCTTTCTTCTTCCTTCTGTAAATCAACTTGATTTGACATTGTGAAAAATACTTGCCTTGTTATTACCTTAAAACCATCTAAAGACAAAGCTGATGCAGAACGCAGTGGCTTTCTTGTCACTACATAAGGTAAGGGTTTTCAAAAGACCTTAGAGGAAAAGTGAGCAGAGCTCCTAATTGTCTAAGGTTCCATTGAAAAGTTGGTGCTGAGTGCATAGTAGTACCTCAGGGGTTTTTGAAGCCTTTGATTTTAGTGTGACTTTCCCCAGTGGTACTTACCTGCGCCAGCCTCTTTTCTGTCTTTGTTCTGCTATTCACACAGCTGTTGACCAGTAGTAGCGTGTCCTCTAAGCTTGAAGAAATCTGTGACCAGGTTAAACTCAGTTATTTAACTGCCTCCAAGAAAACCTTTTGGGTAAGCTAAATAGTGCAGGATTGGCAATGGCAGCAGTTGTTGCTGTTGAAATGGGAACTCTTGAAATAAATGGGAGAAACTAATGGAAGAAATAAAGTGAGAGCAAATACGGTGCCCTAAGCTTTTATAGTTGGCATCACTACCTTCCTTGAGCCAGCTTTAGGTTATTAACTTTTATTTCAACCTTAACAGACCACATTTTGTGCTGGTTTTGTTTTTGTGCTGTGCTCTCTAAAAGAGTCTGACTAGCCAACGGGGCATGAACTACCTCTGGATTGTTCTCAGTGCCTTCCTGGGAGAACCTGGACCCATGCAGAATCCAGAGCTGCTGGTATGCCTGCTGTGGCTAGGTAAGTGAGCTAAAGAGACCAAGAGGAGGAAACTTGGAAGTGTGAGCTGTATCATTCACACAAGAACAGACAGATTGGCAGTCACACCTCAGATGAAGCTCAGATAAGGCCTTCCCTAAGTTCTTGGGTAGACTGCACTGTTCTGCAATTCCAGTTTTAAATGAAGAATCTGAAAGGAAGGGCTTGTTCCATAGTCACAGCATCTTGAAGGTAAGCCTCCCCCTTTCTCCCTTCTTTTGTTCCAGTCCAAGTTTTTTTCCTTAGTTGAACACATTCATGCCTATAGTCTGTGATTGTGAAAAAAAAAACAATTTAGATTATCATCTTTGGTGGATCTGATCTCTTTAAGGAAAAAAGGCTTAGATAGAGTAAAACTAGGGATTACTTAAGTTTACCCCACAGAAACTTTCTCCCATATTTGAGGAAGGCCATGTGACAACTGGTGGACAGGGAGGGCTTGAAACTCTGCATAGTTCTGAATATCTGCAAACTCAAAAAAAGTTCTAAAATTGCGTCCACATGTAAAGTACTAGATTCCACTTTAAAATTCCTGTAGTTATATTCAGTAATTGGTTTAGCGCTTCTAGAATTATTGGTTACTGTCAAGCCTGGATTCCAATCCTTTATAGGGTTCTGACTGGGATAAAACTCTGAGCACTCCTGAGCAGGAACTGAATTGCAGTCATAATTTGTCCATGAAAAAGACTGATAAGTAAAAGACTTGTGTCATTGCTTGTGTCATAAGTAATAAATTAAACTGGCTGCAAAATTATCCTTGACCTAATGTGAGAAGGAAAATGGACCTGCAGCTATTTTTAAAAGTTTGTATAAGAAGTCCTAAGTTAAATTGGTTAAATTGGTTTTAGGACATGAATAAATTCTGAGCATTTGAATAACAGATTATAGTGTACCTTTTCTATCAAACTTTGCAGTGATAACAGAAAAGGAAATAAATGTCAGTATGACAGTGATTGACAGTAAGCTGTTTGCAAGAGAGTAACAAGTCAGGAATTGCTTTTAAAAAGCAAGTTTCTCACTTTCCTGCTATATTACTTTCAATTTATTACCAAAAAGGCAAAATTAGTAAGTATTGCCCCACAAACTGTGTTTTATCTTGTCAAAGTGTTTAAGTTGGATCACCGTGTAAAGCTATCTATTATATTATCAGTTTTGTCTGCCTTCTCTAAAAATGAATCATCTTTCAGGTGTTTTAACAGTGTTGTCAATGATTTTTTTCTTCCTGTCACCAAGGCAGGTTCTGTGTTACTACATGCTAATGCAGTCTGTGAAGAAAAGCAGTCTGTGGTTAGAATTAAGGACTCTCTTTTTCTTTTGTTTCCAGCTCCTGCAATTGAATTGAAAAATCCCCAGGTCTTCCTAAGTGTCATTTTCATAATGTTAGAGAAGCTGGAGTATTCACTCTTCAGCTGTAACTGGAAGCAGTGAACATATGTAAATCACCATTTTTACCCTTAATTCTACCAAGAACTTTAAACTGTTTTTCTAGAATACTCGTGAGATATAATAGAGTGGGTTCCAGCATAGAAGATTAACACATGTTCTTTGTTATACAATAAATGCAAGGTTAATTTGTCTTTAGTGCATATAAAGGGTCTTATCAGATAGTGTAATATAAAAAGTAGCTTACTGTTGATGTGGTCTTGATAGCCTGTATCATAGACTCCAGAGTAGCCATTATAACTTGCCAATTACTCTACCAGTATGATAAAAGAATACTTTCAGGCTGTGTGTTTGTTGCATCATCCTAGGTTACCATCTACTTACTGAAAAAATGTTATTATCATTTGATAATGGATTAGTCATTTTTCAAAGCTGTTTATGATTGCTGAGGGTTTGTGGTTTTTTTTTTTATAAAGGTCAAAAGTTTCGGTTTACAACAGCTGCTTTCCCTTGAAGAAAGGTTTTACTTAGTACTATTTTCTATGTGTATATTTGCAGACTTAGTCTTTCAATGACAAACTGCGACCTCAGTCCAAAAGTGTTGTTATGCACTTAATTTTAATTGTGCAAGTGCTTTTTTAGACTTCAGAAGCAATATATAGTTGTTTAAAGCACACAATTAAAAATAACTGATACAGTATGGTATAGCAATTAAATTTGAGTCAGAAATTTATAAATCTTATGAGCCTTTAATAAACAATTTAATAAAATAAAAAAGAAAAATCCTACTAGGGAGATTGATTTTGAAGTGCTCTTTGTCAACATGTTAACACTGATATTAAGGAATGTAGCAAATTAAAAGCCTAATGCAGTCCAGACACTTTGTATGAATTAGTTTGATCACACATGAGGAAAGAAAAGGAGGAGGGAATAATAAAGGACACTCTCTCCTGTCTTGTCGCCCCCAGATCTAAAGCAGTGGACCTGGATTCGGTCTGGTACTGTGCTTTTTTTCTCCAAAGTCTGACCAGCTGGCCACAGCTTTCTCCCAGCCTACAACCTGTGCTGTGGGATTAATGTCCCTTTTAAATGAAGGTTCACAATCCAGTCTCTGTGCTTTCTCTTAGGGCATTCACTGTAATTTGATCTTTCTTTCTAAGCGTTGACTTCATGTCCCATTGTGAGATTCAGAGCAGCCCTGAGGAGTAGGACTTGGGGGTGTTGGTTGATGAGAGAATGAACATGAGCCAGCAGTGTGCTCTTGCAGCCCAGAAAGCCAACCGT